>UCOJ01000112.1:0-203574 GCA_900474305.1 Cecidostiba fungosa | reverse complement strand
GCATAGTTTATTTTACAATTGAATTGTGCAAACGTTGTCCAATAACGAAAAAACGGTCGGGGATGAAATGCTTTACTATATTACAGTTAAAAATTTGCTAGTGCAATATCTCTCAACCGTCAAATTTATTAAAAAAACAATAATTGAAAAATAGAATTTAAGATATTCATTAAAAAATTAAATTTAAAAAAAAATAAAATAAAGAGCGTTACCTATGTGTGCACGTTCTCGGTATTTTATATGCTTTTGAAAATCCTCAAGCAACACAGTTTATTGTTCACGGTCTTTGCTTTTAGCACCCTGACGGTAAAGTTCTTGCCCGGCTAAATATATATAATGAACAAGTAGCAAGTACCCTCCGCTGGGCACTTACTGCTTGTTCATCAATTTTCGCCTGTAGAATAATGCACGGGTGAGCGCGCTTCGTATAGGTGCGCGCGCGAAGCAGCTTAATCTCGTCCTTCCTTTTAGCGTAAGCTGAATTGTTAATCTGCATAGCCCTCTATCTCTATGGCCCGTACAGATACATAGCACCTCTGACGATAACCGCGTACCTTTACGTAAAATCCGGCCAAGAACTGCAGAGGCAGGAGGGTCCACTGGCAGTGGCAGTCTTCGAGTCACGGGCCAAGGATTCCGCCTCCTACTCCAGGCAGGGAAGCAACACCAGCAACGAAATTGCGTAAGTAATTACTACAAGCAGCTGAACAATGGAAAATCAATCGTTCGGTTAATTTCGAATTATTAGGGATTCAACATCGCAGTCGAGCGGAAGCTTCCAGGAAATTCTTATGTTTCTTTTATGATCGTGGAAACATTGATTGAATTGCGAAGTTTTTGCTCTAAAAAATTAACTGATTTTTGTCCAACTTTTAAAAGTATATAATGTTTATGTATTTTTCTCGAAATATTATGAAACAATAAAAACCTTTTCTGTTTAAATAAATAAATCATGAAAGAAGTTTTCAATATATATACCATATTATTGGCATATTAGAACAGCGATGGCTCCGTAAAACTCAGGCAGTTATAGCATGAGTGGCCCAAGCAATAAGCCCAACATCCCGACAAGGCAATTTTGGCATTGGTATAGGTGACATACCGCTATATACCTATGCTCTGGGTTCGCAGATAGCAATAAGGGAGGTAGGCTAGAATTTGAATATTAAATAAAGTGAAACATCACATCATACCTCGTTAAATTCAGATGCGCGCTTTCCTCTATCAGAAAAACAACTTCTCTCGAACGAACTAAACATGGAAGAAGCGCGCTTTTACCGGATAACTCAATAAAAGTCCGTTACTTTCTTTTCTTTACGAGTCACAATAAAATTCTGTCTCTCTCTCTCTCTCTTTCTCTCTCACGGGGGAAAATGGCTTGAAAAAGTGAGAAAAGCCATGAAACCTCCTCGATGTCTCGGGGAAAGTAGCGAAACGAGAGCTGCCTCGCGCGACGGAGCGAATTATTCATACCTATAGCCTCCGCTTATACGACTCGGCGACGAATGGCTCCGGTCATACGGAAACTATAGCAACGCTCTCGATATAACTCTCTGCGAGACTGAAATCTGTCGCGAGAGATACGATGTATACCTCAGCTTGCAGCTGTACATATATATACGTCGATGCAAGTATTACAACGTATCCGAATGACTGAAACTTGTGTCTTCGTTCATTTGGAAGTATTGGATTAGAATTCCACGTGACGTCGGGAATATTCATAAAGGACCGAGTAGAGGGCGGGGACGAGTATTCTCTCCGCAAGAGCGTATTACGGCTGCTCAGAGCTTCTTATCAACGTGAGGACAGTTGCTATTATGAACACGTCGCTAATAACATCCCGCGCGTGTGTGTGTATATATACGTGAACATTCGGCAATATCGCTGTGCCTCGAAATAGAGAAATACAGAGAATAAAGGAGGGAGCCGTGCTTCGTGTATACACGAGTGTAAAAGAAGATTCGTGTTTGCCCATAGCAACGGGGTTTATCCCGAAGGCCGTAAACACCGAGAGGCTTCGTGAGAGCACAGCTGAGAAAATCGAAAGGATCTTCTCAGTCTATATATACCTATATATATTGCGTGTGTGGGTATCGCCGCATTGTCGCGCGAAGTCTCTTCCACGCACGCAGCTGATACGCGCATATCGCGTGCTTCCTTTGTGTCTTTTACCAAGTCGTCTTATATGGACGAGCCCTGGAAACGCTCTTCTCCTATTGAAAACTGAATTACGCTCGTAATAGCTTGCGGCCACTTTTTGCCTCCTAGCCATTTCTGGCCACTTTTGTTTCTCTTTACTCGCCTACTCTCGCCCCTGGAAATACGACCATCTTTATAAAGGGGACAAAAAATTGCTTCTTTTGGTTGGATTCGCATCAGTTGTAGGGGGTAACGGCAACCGATACGTCGAGTGGCTCCTCTCGCAATATAGACAGCCACTTAAGTTTTCTTATACATCGAGACGAACTCGCTTTAGATGACCAAGATGGAAACTTACGTTATACGATACGAGTTAATTGTGCGAATATGTTTTTAACGAAAATTATTGTGAACATTATAAAATGCGAAAAAATTCCAGTAGCGTAATTAAAAGCGTTTCGTGAATTTGCATTCAAATGTTTACGGTATCGCAGTATACCAAGAATTCGTGATGAAGAATTAACAAAATCATACGATTCACAGAGTCGAGATAATTAGCAAAGGGAGCAATTTATACTTGGTTAACTCAGGCTCTACTCGACTACTAGAATTTTCTGCTCATTCTGAATAATAAATAGGTTTCATATACGTTCATTAGAGTTCGCTCTCTAACTTTTATTAATTCTCTGTTCTAACGATCGTCCTTGTAATCGTAAATTCCTTGAAAACTTAAAATTAAAATTCAGAGTCTGTCCTATACATATATTTATACAAAATTGTGTCCTTCACCATTGCTCAAACTCTCCGCAGTCTGTAATCAGCGAAGATAGGTAACACATAGGCGCTTTTCTATTTCCCTCATCGCTATTTGCGAGCCCAGTGTGTCAAAACTGTATATGTTGGGCTGCATGAGTCATTATACAGGAAAAGAGCTTTTAAGAGCCACATAATTCCGCGAAAAGAATAATAATAATAATTAACGATGTTGAAATATCAGTGCGCTGATGGCGTTCGTGTAATCAAGAACATAAAAGATCGCGTTATTTGAATTGAAAATGATGTTTATCAAAAAGCCTGTACAGGGACTTCGTACTGATGGAGATCAGATGAATAAGGGCTGATTTTTATTCAAATAAATATAACCAACATAAGCGAAAATATTATTTATTATTATTTGTTTGTTTTGCGCAGACTATCAATCCATAGGAAACGAGGAAGCGAAAGCGTCGGTACAAACGCAACGGCTGCGTTTTCAAATCTATCAACATCCTACGATCTTGATGATACTGAACTCGACGTGCAAAAGGAAAAGCGGACGCAAAAATATCTGATCTTCATGGTGACCGCTTATGCAGTATGTTTGTGTCCCCTGATGGTTTTGAGGTAAGAGGTTGAATTATTAAAACTTAATGAAAAATTAAATCCATGCTTTTAGATAAAGCCGATTTGCTGAATCCTCGAAGTGAATAGTTTTTATGAGTACTTATTATGAATCACTTGTCGAATACTCTGGGTACTTTTTCCTTGTTTATTTATTCTTCTTTGCCCCATATTCTGACTGACTCAGCATAAAAATCTTCAAAACTTCCTTCAAAATCAATTATAAAGTTAAAAAAGTATATTATTTCGCTGTCCATTAAAAATGTGTGGTTCTATGTTAGAAACTTTTAAAAGCTTCGCCAATTTACTTTTCTTTTAACACTGTTAGATAAAAAGATTCGAATTCCAGCAGAGACTGTACATTTTATAAGTTCAAATTAAATTTGAACGTACAGCATTGGAACGCCACATATTAATTCGAGAGGAGAAAATTTTATGTGTTTTACATTAATTATTAACGACTCTGTAATATACATGCAATAAAGATTAATTATTCATGTTAGATGCAGCATTGTATTGTGGATATGAATATTCATTATGACAAGACGGTACTTTCGAAATGACTTCTGATTCTTTCTGATTTGAGAAATTGAAATATTGCAAAAAATATAATTGACACCGGTATGTAAGCAAACAGTGCAACCTAATTGATTTCATAAAAAAGTCATTCGATACGTTTTAATAAGTGAAGTGTTCTCATGTGAAAACCGTTTGTATTCATGAGCAAAATAATTTTCCACAAACATTTCTAGTGATTCTTGCATCCGTCTTCATTAAATAGCCGCAGTACTCGACTATACATATAGATCGCAAGTTCCATTGAGATAACGATAATTAATTTTCGTAAATGTTGATCTTACATTTTCCTACAAGATTCTGCTGATTGAAACTTCTGCCACTGAAGCAAAAACGGGCACATTTCTGTGGTCAATATGTTGAAAGCAATATTCATTGTTGACTTTAAATCAATGGAGGAATGATTTTAAAAATATATTATCTAACAGAATAATCCAGTTTTGCGTAGCGAAAGAAAGACATTCTCTGGGTAAAACTCAAAAGTAAATTTGAAAATGATTTCTCTATACCAAGCAATCAATAATATCTTAGCGTTTCGCGCGTTATAACCACGCGTTATTTCTTGTGATACCAAATTTCATATGTACGATATCATAAATTTCATTTGCTTCCAAGTTTAATGAATTAATCACACAACTGGTTCCTCGTTACGTCTATTCGTTCTATTCTCTAAAAAAGTTGGTTGTAGCTACTCGATGTTTATCCACTACCCCAAATAAAGTTTGATGGATGTATATCTCATTCAGCCACGCAAACACATGTGCAGGCATTGAAACTGGCGTTATTTTCATTTTGCCAGTTTTGTCGGCTGTAGAATATGATCGGATGTTGTTTGGGCGTTGATTAAAGTTTTCGGATTCTTTCTCTCTCTCTCTCTCTCTCTCTTCCATAAACAAGTAAAAATGTCAATTTAGATTCATAACATGCCGTATACGAAAAAGCTGAAACAAGTTTAAAAAAAATAAGAAAAAGAATATATAAGAATATAAAAGATAATATGATTTTTGTTTGCTCAATCGTCCAAGCTTTTTCGTATTATTCATTTGTGAGTGTTCGATATTAAAACCAATAAACAACATTTACGTTATTTCTCTTATCAATATCAAATAAATTCTACTTTTTTACATTTTTTAAATTCACACTAAATGAAAATAGTGCAATCCACAAATAATATTTTGAAAGAAAAGTGTTAGTCGGATCTGAGTACTTGTATTCATTCACGCAACTATACACTACGAAATTTCATATATAATTTAGTCAAATGCTTGTTCTTTATTATGATTATGCAGTTATTAAAGCAAATTATAATCGTAAATCTAATTCCGAATGAAGCAGTATAATGTAATAAAAATCTTACATTAAACCTAGTGCCGCTCTACTATAATAATAAGATTTATCTTAATTATTGCCCATATAGAATTCCTGAAACTGCAACCGCTTAACAGCGCTCTATAACATTACTAGGAATTTGATTTTCCGCTAGCCAAGCGTGTCAATATCACATTAAGCACGATCGTAAAATTATTATAGTGGAAAACTAACAACTATAGTTATCCGTACTTCAATATATTCCACCTGTATAACTCAAGTCCCGCGATCAAACTACAAATGCTATAACAGAGAGGCCACGAGTCTATCGGATGAGAGAAAATTTAATAATGCTCTGCTACTGCTGCGAATAGTGCGAATAAACTTGAAAAATCTGCAGTCCTAGCACTCGGTGATAAATATCCTACATCTCAGTTAAACTCTCGATCTCTCCCCGACATAAAAAAATCCAACTTTTCAGCGGACGCAGAAAAATAACGTACCTATATAGAAGCAAAAGGAAAAGTCTGTGGAAAAAGGGCATGTAACGCCGCGGGGCGAAAAAAAAGCGCAGGAGGTCGAGATAAATCCGAGAAACGACGTTATTTATATCGATGCGGGAGGCTGATTTAGAGGCAATACGAAATTCCGCGCACATACGCGGACTTATATTCTCTCGCGAGTCAGCGGTTTCTACAACTTCTCGCGAAAAGCTAACGCTCTCGAGCGACTTTATTATTATTATTTCTTTTTACACTTACGCTATATAGGCGACGATAATGTATCCCGTCGAAATCATCTACGTGACGCTTCCATCAGTCAGAAGACTATACCTCTTCTTGGTATACGTTGCACTGAGATTGCGCGCGACTTTCTGGAAAAAAGCCGCCGGAATTCTTATATATAGGAGTGCTAATCCTTTGAGTTTCTCGCACTGCGGTCACCAGCAGCACTTTTACTTTGATCTTTGTGAGACTATTTTTAAGTCACTGCCTCCAAGAAACTGGAATGTGAGATTAAATAGTTTTATTCAAGTAGAAACCTTTGTACCACAGCATAAGCATATCAAAAAGCGAGTGATCAATTTGTAGAATCATAGGTATAAAGATAAAACTGCAGCGCACTGCTTTATTGCTAACATCCCTGCAATAGAATTTACCTCTTTTTTTTGTGGCCACTATGTTCGTCTCGCGTGTAATAAAACTCTAGCCGCAATTCAGTTAGACCTCGGCTATATACTCGCGAAAACAATAGAAACCAAGCGAGAAAGGAACGGCTCTCTTATGTCCCGGCTATACTTTGTGCCACGTTGAGGCGGGCGTTGCCGCGGGCTTTTAACTGTGCGAAAAGAGATTAAGCTTTTTATGATCAATCGCTACCAGCACCGTGACTCAGCGCTGCTTTTCAGCTTCTCTTAGCTCAGCCGGGAACGACTCGAGAGAACACTTTGTCTGCGATATAAATTAGCTGAAATCGCACTCGCAATATTATTCTTTAGGGATAAAAATACGTTGGAAAATCGTTATGAACGGTGTATTTTTAAAAGCCAATATTAGTGTTTTCCAGCATGCTTTTGCGAGCTTTACGGTACTTATCGAGTATTATAACGTGAGCCTATTGGTGTATTCTGGTAAACTATGATTATCCTCTTTACGGTGATAAACAAAAATGAAAGAAAAATAACATTTTTTTGATGATTTTAACCGAAGCGAGAGTTTTTAATTCTATAGGCATAACGAAACACGAGATTTTATTATTATTCTTCAATAAAAACGAGTTTTGGTTTGTAATAAACCCGAGCACATTATAAATACTGCAAATTTTCGAAAAGCCGGTCGTTATATATAGGCATGTATACAATTCCTACATTCCTGTTTACAAAATATACGTATGAAAATTTTCGACGCTCAAAGAATTCAAAGGGAAACAAAATTGGTATTCGCGATGAATTCGTTTACTTTCGAAATGATAAACTTGGCTAAACATCTTGCAGTCAAGAGCGAATGCAAAATAAATATATACTAATTGCGCAGAGAATATAAACACACAAGAGAAAGAGAATGGCTTGTTTACTCGATCCTGCGCGATATTTCAGTCAGTAAAATTCAGTCTATACCATTTGCGTATACGGTCGACAAATAAAGGAAGAACGTAGACATCTCGCTCTTTCAACATATATACATAAGACAAAAACAGAAGTCAAACAAAACAAAGACAAAGGCCGTCTCTCTGTTTGCTTTCAGATTAGCGAGATCGGCGTTTCAGGAGACGTACGACAACTCCTCTCACATCGACATAACGTATGTACTGTTTGTCTGGGTGGCCTTTCTGCCCGCCCTTATAACTCCGTGCCTCTACGCCTCATGGCAGATGAGCAGGTGAGTACTGTACTATATATACATAATATACATGCATCGCGAGGGTATGAGACAGACAGATAGATGACTTTCTAGATTACTAGAGTGTGATAAAGGAGGACAACTGCCGAGATATCGAGAAAAAAGGGCGACGTTAGACGCGCCGAATGGAATGTCAGAGGGAATGACGAGTGCTGCATGAATATCAATCTTTTGACTCGAGTCGTGTTCTCTCTATCACGAGTATAAAGAACGCTGGAAAGAAAAAAAGTCGGTGGAAAACAGCAGTATAGCGAGATTGAGGGGGCGAAAAAGAAACGAGAGAAACAGAGGAGAAAAAAACGCGCGCGAGAGAGAGAGAGGGTGGACTGGGTTACCGAGAGAAATGCGCTCAGTATATAGCTGCTATAGGAAGCTCACAAAAATGGGTCGAGAACTCACGCGCGCGTTTGCTCTGCAAGCCAAGAAGGTGTGGCTTACACGGCTTGATTACGCAGAAACGTGTTCTCGGATTCAAAATGGAAAGCTATCTACTGCGCCGGCCGATATGCTTACAATTCTGTAGTGAACGAGAAAAAACTTACGGCGCGTTTTTTTTTCTCGCTGTAAGAGGAATCTGCCTGTAAATGGATTGCTGCCGATCAATAACGAAATAGTCCGGGAGTTTAATTAATTGCCTCTCGAAGCTTCTTGTTCTACCGTTTGTTCTGGCTGTGACAGATTCTCCGCGAGTAGTCTGTTATACAAGTCTTACAAGTGACAAAGTAAATCTATGTAGCGGCACTTCGAGCCGAGAGAATCCTTACACCGTTGCAGGCTTTTTTTTTTGCTGTACGAGGAAAGTTAAATTCTTTTACGTGAAAGAAACTGCGCATGTATACATATTTTTTAGAGAAAAAAAATGTTTTCTTATATATTACTCTAGTACAGTACTCCTTTGCAATTATGTAACCTATTATTGATGTGCCGATGATTTCAAATTTAAATAATGAATTTCGCAGAAATGTAAAGTGTGTGTGTGGGTGTAGGGAATTTTCGCATGGAAAATCATATTCGTGCAAAATTTTTTTGCGTGTGGGAAAATACGTATGAATACAGGATTTCCCTTTGTTTACAGTACCTATATATCCGGAATATCATTAATCACAACAACAATTAAACGTTGATTACGCATATTGTATATATCTTGTCGGAGAAAGCATTGGCTTTAGCAGCCGCGCAAGAATCACAATATAGCACTAATAAAAGCATAAATTTGTCAAAGGAGTAGAGTTTCAATTTCATGCCGAGACCTCTTATCGGCCATCATCAATTCAATGCTAATTGTTGATGGGGCAGACGAAAGCGTGTTTTCCAATTAATGCACTCGCGCGTTGTCGCGATAAATAGCGTTGACGATTCACGCGCGCTTGAAATTTAGCGACGGATGCAACATTAATGTCGCATTTGCAATTCAAATAGAGGGAAAAATTTGATCGAGCACAAACCGAGGGGTACATAGGCATTATAATATCTACATGTTGCTCTATATATATGCGCGCGTGTGAATATTGACGCGGTTAAAATTTCCAAATGTATTCTTCGTCGCGCGAATATACTAGAACTCGTATATTTCGTCCTCGAGTTCGTTATAATCATATCCCTCTGTCGCGCAATCGAGTATTCCCGAGATGTCGCATTCACGCGCGAAAAGCCACTGCCGGGAGGATTATAGGGAGAATGAGTTCGTGTTCGTATACACGTGGGTATTAAAATGTCGACCCCTTCTCTAATGCCGCGTCTGCCGTTGCTTTCTCTCTTATTCGCGCCGTAACTTTTTTGTTTGATGCGTCCCAGTCTCGGCGTACGTTTGATGAATTATGCAAACAAAAGTAGCGCCGATAGGGAGAGAGAGAGAGAGAGAGAGCTTGATGCTGAGTGGGATGTAGGGGAAGAAAAAGCGAATATACAATGCGATTGCGAAAAAAAAGAAGCTTGAAAGGGTCGATCGCGCGGAAAAGTTCGGGTTGAAATCAAGTGGAAAATTTTTTTCATCCGTGCCAAGTGAACGTAATAGGTGTGTCTCAATAATGAGAATGGAATTTGCCCCTCAAATGTTTTGTTGTACATTGCTATAGCTCGTTTCATCCATAATGGGTTATTCCGTTTGAGTGAAATTGATATCATACACGTAAGCGGCGCAAATAAATAATAGATGAGAGATAGATCCGATGATAAAACGAATCAAAGCGCAAAGGTAGAAAATTGAAGACGGAAATAATGAATTAATCCGTCGCGAGAGCATCAGTCGCAATGGTATATAGCACGTCACGTTATATATATATACGCGTATTTTCCGGCTATAAGCTACATTATTAATAGCCAACCCGATTAGAAGGCTTTTACTTAGCAGCGGCCCCTATATATACTGCATCTCGTTTTATTCGTCCATTCGCTCGAGTTCGTCAGGTCATTCGTTTCACTTTCGACGGATCTTCTTCCCAACGTGCATACCTCCTCCGTCCGGATGGATGACCATTTTTCTTTCCGTCAGCAGTTGTTGAGGATTGCTAAAACGGAAGAGGAATTCTTTTTCTTACTTTCATCAAGGCTTTTGCTCACTTTTATATGGCGCTTTCGGCGCAGGAACTTTGAGTATACCGACCTTGCTCTACTTGAATGCTGTTAATTAAACACAGCCGCTTGAAATTAATTAAGATCATTTTCCGCGTGGAATTTATCTTATAATTTCTTAAATTCGGAATTATTTTACAGGATGCTTGATATTGAGAAAAATGTTAATCAGCTATGATTTTGATAATTAGATATGGTTAAAAATTTTAATTAAAAAAACTGTACTTTGCTATGATGTGTATTATGCCGGTATATGAAATTTTTAATTTTCGCCATGCTAACGTAAAAGTGGAAAATTTTCGTCGTAAGTAATTCGTTAAAATCTTATTTGCGTCATATTTATACGTTCAAAGTATATTGTGCAACGAGGAGAGAAAAAGAGCTAAACATCAGAGACGATTATTGAAAATACCCCAGTCCGAAATATCTATTTGTTTCGTATTTTCTTCGGGTTTTCACAGGTTGGCATATTTCATTAGAGCAAATTGCAATCAAACAATATTCTGTCTGTCAAATTGATGAAACGCCAATTTTCTGCACACACACATATATATTCGGGTATTACCTGGACTATATACCGCAGTACACATCTATCAATTTCGCTTGCGGAGACACCGTTTTTTTTTTCAATTATCGATACACACGACTCATTAAAATAAAAAAAAAAATTATACAACAGATGCGTGTGATCATGCATGCGAACATTTATATGAATGACAAATATAGAAGCTATATTCCCACTTGAAGCACGCAGCGTTCTATGTATATATAATACTGCGGCAACGAGTTAGCAATCCTATAAAGCGTATCCGCATCACGATTTATTGATCAACAAGGATGTCAATATTAATACGAAAAGAGAACTGCGTCGGCCTATATATCGCTTTCTCTCATCCTCTTGAAGAGTCGGTTGCTCGCAATATCGATTCAATTACGGCCGCTCGCGTGTCGGTAATCCAGCAAAGCTCGCATTCACGCACGCCCGTGGGCCATAGCTAAAACTCAATAATTTTGGCCGACTTTGATGAAACCCGCCGTCTGTCGTGTGACGACAAAGACATACGCGGATCAGGTATGTCGTAATTTAAGCAAAATGTATAGGGTTGCGAGAATTCGCTTTGAAAATAACTGTGGTTGGATATCCTGATGATTTTTTTCACGCCGGAATTGAGCGGACATGCGGAAACGCGGTGTATGATATATAAAAGAGGAGACTGCAGTCGAAGTCTGAATCGACCTATTGCGGGAAATAAATTCTAACGGAACTCGTGATTTTGTCGGAAAACCATTGTGTATAATATTGAGTTTATCCGATTCGAAATACATGTGTCAGGAACAGGTTGTGCATCAAATCGATAGAGATGAGGTATCTTCAAAGATGGTGCCTCCACAAAAAATGTAATGTACGTCGTGAAGATTTTCAAAACGCTGCATCTATTTTTTGTTGCAAAAAAATAAAAAAGCTGTATTATCGGTATATAAAATTCTGAAAAATTGCATGCAACTTTCTTATTGAAATGTATGTTTGACCTGCCGTCTGAGTTGACTTCAAACGTAAAAGCCGTTACGAACGTATTTCATATTATCAAGACTTCTTCGATGAAAACTTGTGTCATAAAAACTCCCATGAGTTTAAAGATACAGTATACGTGACAATTTTTCATGCCAAATAAGTTGAGATCCAGATTAATCATATTGGGTTATTATAATATGCTTTCATATTTCGAGAGTAAACTGATATTAATAATAACGAATAACCTACATCTCATATATTGGAAATAAACCTCCGCGTATTCTCAGCTGCCTAAAGCAAAAGAAACGAATAAGAATAATTAGTTTATTTGCGTAAAAATATAAATAACGCTCTATTCATAACGCAAATTTTCCGCTTTTAATCTATGCAGATACCGATAATGCGCGCTCAATATGTGATAAAGTACAAAATAGCCATACACAATAATCTGTTTGCCAAAGTAATTATAGCTCCTCTATAATATATCCGAGTATTATGCATAGTCATTTTCCAACTTGATCTCCATTATCGAGAAAGGAAGAGTTTCGCGCGCATGTGTAACGCTTATGAACAAGGTCACGTCACCCCCCCCCCCTCGGTTATATTTACGTTGGAGCAGCTCATAGGATAGACGGGCACTTAATTATAGATGTCGCCGGTTGCACAATACAGGCAAACGGAATTTCGCAGGCTGACGAGCTCTCTCTCTCTCTCTCTCTCTCTCTCCCACAGCCGGACAAAGCGTCGCGTCATGGATGTACTCGCACTGCTATTATCATGATCTTCTGCACAGCCAGTCGCATGGCTATTTTGCCATACCGAAAATAGAACTCGGACGCCAGTCCGGAAATTCTCTTTGGCTACGTCTATACCGTGTATATATACTTGGAGATGAAATATAAGCGCATGTACGAAGATCTATGAAACATTTAATACCAATGCGCGGACTCGCTGTCTGTCTGTATTCTGACAATGATGTGCTTAGGAATCCATAGGTAAATTCAGTCTGGAGCTATCATTCATAGACGTATTAGGAGGTAATCTGTCAATGGTAATTAACAAACCAAGTATAATCACGGACAGAATAGAGAACGATCCGACGTATTATAATGCAGAAGCGCGTACATTTCATAATTCCGATTATTAATCAATTAAAGTCTGTTCAAATTGAATCGGATGAGATACGACAAGTAGCTGTGGGAGTTTTAATTAAAATGATGAGCAGAATATGGTCATTTTTTACAGTTCTATAGGTGGCTTTTCAATTTAATTGATGAGAATATAACGCGCACTGTCAAAGAGTAAAATAATCGTTGTCAGTAGAACAAGTCAAATGATGATCAGACATATACACGTATATTGATTTAGAGAGAGAATGCTATTTCAGTTTGAGATTTGCAAGGCCGCTCAGAATCGGTAACGAATTCGTGTTTTTTTGTGCTTCGACGGACGTAATAAATTCTGCAGGGATTCTCAGGAAAATACATTACCATATATCTAAGGTCATCGTGATTTTTTTGCTGTCAACTGGGTCATACCTTCAATCACCCTCCGATAGCTTTTGCCAATGTATAGCGCTCTCAAGGTTCTAACGTATTATTAGATTTTAATTTGATTACTCTTCTACGGAAATTGAGGCAATGTAACGCAGTTTGTTATACTACGATAATTATTCTTGTAATAATAATACTGTATTTATAGTCCAAATTACACGATAGATCAATCATGTCCATTGAAGCTTATATGTAAGAGGATAATATAATATATATATAAGTTTTCGAATCATAATTTGTGGACATCAATTTCTCTTTAGATCTTACGACAAAACGTCAGAAGACATAATAATGAATACTTACGTAGTGATACGATATAGTTTGATAATAAGATTATCGAAGCATGAAGAAAATCATTACGAAGAGCTAACGAAGATATATGAATTATCGATGAGTGACGTATGACATTACGATCAATAATATACTCTTGATCCGCCGTTTGATGCATCAGACCTAGTTAGGAAACTCTCGTATCTGTAAATATTGACACGAAATGAAATATTGATAAAGTAGCAATTTAGTATTGAGTAAACAATAAAACTTGATAATGACTAGACGAATTTGTACAAAACTACAATTCAGAATAACTATACAAATATATAAATGTATAACATTCAATATTGTATTGAAAAGTCATAAATATATTTCTGTGTTTCAATCCAACATATTATTTATTGTTGAAACTGAGAATTCAAAATTATTATCGTCTATATACTACAGTTAATAGGAAATGGTTGGCACCCCTTATTATATAATGCATTGTTGATGATCTCTAGGGCATTTCAGGCTGTTGCTGCATCAATGCCTTCCGAGGCTATTGATAGTTGGATTTTGCTTCGATGTCCTTGAGCGCAAATGAATTTCTGAATTATTCCAAAACCATGTCCTACATACGGGAGGCTGAGGCGCGCTTATAATGAGGGAATGTGTGCGATCGAATGAGGCCCACGAGATTCCGGGAAAAGTCTCGAAAGCGAATAAAACGAGGGAATCAGGATTTCGATCTGGTCAAAAGCAGATGGCAATCAACCTATTTCCTTGCCAATCGAAGAGACAACTCCTCTCAATGTCTCCTCTGTCCGAATACGATCGATGGAATATTATACCGTCCTTCCTTTCTCTCACCCCATGTCTCTCCGTCCCTATTTCCTTCTAATTCCCTTTCACTTTCCATTACCTATCCGCTTGATGTCCTTCTCATTTTAGTTTAACCTCATTACGATAGCTTGAGAAAATTGTGGAATAACACAAAGACTATAATTTATTTCAATTTTAACTTTTATTATACGTTAAGACGAAATCTCACAATTACAAGTTTTAGAAGGACATCTTTTTTGAAATTTATCAGCGTTATTTATTTATTTTCATAGCTGCTCAAACTACCTCTTCTTTTTATGGGCCATTAAGATTGAATAAGACATTTACTCTCAGTGCAATAAAATGTACTACTTACTTTTAAAGCTCATGGAATACTAGTGCACACTTCCATTAAGTTTCTTTAAAAGGTATTACAAGTGTTTATACATATAGAAAAATAAAGTTCTTAAATTTCAAACAGATTTATAAAACTTTCAAATTCTTCAAATTTAAATACTTGATGCTCGTGATAGAACAGTATACATATGGGTGAACAAATTCTAATCTACGTTATAGTCGGAAATTCCAAATATTTGCATGTTATTTGTCTAAAATATGGTAATAAAGCATTATACTTTCCAACTGATCGGTCATTGAAGGAAAGTCTCCCTTTTCCATCAAAAGCCAGTATAATGCTGACTGACCATTTCAGCGCCGTATTTCTGGAACGGCTGGTCACACCCTGCGGATGAATAATTAATCTCTGTCCATCCGGTTGACTTATTTACCCTTCTTCCTGATCTCTCTAATTCAATTTCACTCTCCCTTCATCCTTCGCTCCGTCTGTACCAACTCCTCGAGCCTTTCTGCCTATATATAGCGCAGTTCACTGAAAGCAATCTTTTATCAACCAATTAAATAGTGATCGTACAGCATGCGAGACTAAAACTCGTATATATAGGTCAGCCGCATTGACTAACTCCAGTTCGGAAACTAATTTACACCTGGATCATGGTGGATTCGGCTGTTTGTCCATCTAAACGCAAGGGGAGAAACGCAGGTGAATATATATGCAGGAAGGTCTGATTCCGTATACGTGTCGCGAACTAGTCCGATGTGGCTTTCCTAGTTCAACACTTGGCTCATGTAGTTTCCACTCCACGGATTCCTTGGAAGATCTTGCAACCAGGTTGTTTGTCCGAGTAGCAAAAGCTTCCAGAGGGGAGGATTGCATGAGAGAACGAGAGAGAGAGAGAGGGAGTGAACCGCCCTGCGTATATAATGCCACTTGTCTCTCCGCTTGGGAGGGTCCTCGAGACTTTGTGAGAACAGAGGCGAAAGAACAAGAGGGAGAAGGAAGCGACGAAGGTGAAGCTCATAAAGAAGTTTTTTTCGTCTTCCTTTGTTGAGGGGGCAAAAGAGTGTGCAGTGAGAAGCTCTGAATTTCAAAGGATCTCGCGTGTGGACCGCTAGACGATCAATAAGGAAGGAAATGATGTGTTATTTACTGCAGGAGATGTAATCGAAGGCGCTTGAAAAAAAAATAAAATTTATGGCATGGCCACTGAGATTACAGTGACAATTCTATCCAGAATGTCTTTCCATTCGATTCAATGAATATTGCCGCATGAACTATCGTATATAATACACAGTATCTAGAAAACTGATCTTTTGAAAAAAAAACTGCTCCATTTAATCAGAGGCGATCTATTGTAGATTTTATAACGTATTTCTAGCAATTTTGAATTAAAAAAAAATCAAGTCGATACACATAACGAGTTAACCTTTTGTTTGATTAATCGGAATTTATTACTATAATTATACACTTTATGAAAATGTATCTCATCGGTGTTATTGAAAATCAATATCCCATAATATGTTTCTCATTAAAATCCATTCACACGATATTAATAAGATGAAAACGATGAAAAAATAACTACTAAATGAACTTTACATTCATTTTCATATTACTTATAATTTTGACGCACAGTTTGAAGTTCAATTTTGCATGTACAAAGGATACTTTAAACGAATTTCGCTTTTGCGATAACGTCATCCTATCAAAGACCTGAGTGAAAATTTGCTCTAAGTCTTCATAGGCGTTCAGGAAAATGTGTCTATAGAGTATAACAAGTTAAAAGGGTAGGTCGTCAACGTTCAGTTATTATAGAAACAAATTATAAAAATATTTATGCGTGAAACAAGGTTGGAACAGAATCTTTAAAAAATATATATAGACAAGGCATTTACCCTTATAAATACGAATAGCTTTTCGAGTATAATACATCAGGCATGATAGTATCGAGTTTTATAGTATTTAATTAGAAATAATAATCCTTCAGTCTTGCGAAGCAGTATTGTTTTACATTTTGTTCGTATATACCTACGAACTCAGCTGCATTTTTTAAATCAACCTTTTTGATAGCTACACCGATTAATTACTTTTTCCAATCGACTTCTTCTCCACGTAAACAAATCTCTCTACTCGGAGGTATCCTTTTACAAAGGTAAAAATAACACAGAAGCCAAACGCGCGCAACTCCCCAAACCGTCCCTTTTATTCCTTTATTCAATTATCTCTGGCTCCAAATTGAGTAACGCGATACCGTCTGTTTTGCTATAGGCCAGCGAAGGAGCGTCTGCGCGGCTACTTCCGCTTTTCGAACCGACGCCACACGCGGGTTTGCGAGGACGGGCATCAGCGTCGATCCAGTAGCCGGACTTCTCGGCATCACTCAAATCTGGCCTCGCCGCAACCGCCACGATCCCGGGCCGGCAGTAGCAATTCCGGCAACGGCAGTGCAGTCCTTGGCGCCGGCAGTTCCGTCAGCGCTTCGCGCTCCGCCAGATCCAGCGGTGTCCTGCCACCCGAAAGCCCAGACCTGTCCGTCGCAAGCTACAGTCCTTACAAGACTAGCAACTTTGCCATGCCGTAGAAGCTGACGCCACAGGTTGGAGAGCTTATCGCAACTGACTGTTGCCAAGTTTCAAAAATTTCCTCGGGGATGCGGAGATGAAAGGGATATCCAGTACTCATGATTAAGACGAGCTCGACTGAGCTGTAAGGTTTGGTATAAGTTTGTTTGTCTTGTAATCGATGCTTAAACGAATTTTATGATAGATTATTGTCGTTTGTCGATAAGAAGGACGGATCTGATCGCGAAAGGCTTCACTGACATTTTTGCGATCGTTTAGAAAGATTTACAACTTTTTTCAAGTTTGTAGGAAACATTGTTTTTACTAGCTCATCCACGATCTTAAGATGACAAGATGATGGTGAAAAAAGGTGTAGTCTTTAATGTTTTGTATGATGAAAAAAATGTTTTGTAAATGCGAACGATTTTTTTAAACAAATCAGGCCTCGTTAATAAACTTAATGTATAGTTTGTAACTTATTATTGAAGAAATTTGATTACACTCTTAACATACTTTAACTAATGACGAATTGCAGGTAAGATAATTTAATTGTTAAAAGAGTTGAGTGATTGGTATTGATACGATGAAATTAGAATCTATATTTTTGATTCACAAACCTTTTTCGAAATTTTCTTTACGGTAGAAATGAAAATATTATCGCATACGTTACTTAATTTATAACTATTATTTAATAACCTTTCTTAATTGAATTAAGAATTTCTTTTGCATTAATAATTATCAATTTTTATTGAAGACTAAATGTTTATACAACGATACTTAGATGTACCTGAATTGAAAGAGTAATAATAAATTGTACTTAAATGCACAATCGAAGATGCATAATAATATCAAACACAGTATTTAAAATCTTTGTGAAATATGATACACTCTATATCATTAGTATACTGAGTATACAGCACGTATGTACATCTTTTTATACTAATAACGAATTGATTTTTATTTATATATTGAATGATTTATTAAATTTTTGTAATGCGTGTATCGTTTAAGAGTAAAAATTATTTGCTACATTTATATAAATGTATAATTGACTGATTATTACATTATAATTTATTTTCATTTATTGATTAAGATTGTTCTGCGTATAAATATTTTATAAGGTGACGAAATCATATAATACGTAAACTATCTGTAATATAATGTAAATACATTATTATTCCATATATATTCATGAAAAATATATATTTATAAATCCTAAAAGTCATTCCAAAGAAATGATAAATAGCTATTCTAATATATTATATTTACAGCATACTCAAAATTTTTTTACAAATTTACTTAATTGAAATACTACAATAAAAAATTTAATATACAACTTAAAATTTTTAAATATTGATTTTTACTGCAAATTATAAAATGATTGAGAATAGAAATTCAAAATTAATTTTGTGATTGAAAGTGTTATATTGTAATAAGACACTATAAAAATAAAATCTATATACGAAAAGAGATTATAGAAATATTAACAATCACATTTCTTAAAATCAAATCATAATGTGTTACAATAATATTTACTTATAAGGATTTAATTACTTTACACAATATATTTTTTTACCTATCTCTATGGTAGTTTCAGTTACTAGGGCGTAAAGTTAAACTTTACACACATGTAACAAAGTTTTTTCCATGACGAAAATACGATTTAAATCCAAAGAAGCGCACTAACTATGCGTGAAAAGCAAAACGAGTTCGTAAAGCACAGCTCTTTATGTTGTGTACGTTACAAAATTATCTCTTTACGCGCATATGCCAAAATAGTGATTTCCAAGGGTACGAGTGTCGACTGACATGTTTTTGTTTTTTGTCAAATGTGAAAGTAAATATTACATAAAAATAAATATATAAAAATTCATAATGTTATTCCTCCTATTTTTTGTGAAGTTGCGCTTTAATATGATTGCTTGTAATAGAGGCTGCAAAACTGCTGTGATTAAATACTGGATAATGTTGTAAATTGTAAAATGGTGAATGTTAATGTACATAAAAAGTTAGTGTTTGCAACTATAAATTATTGTTTCAGATAATTGTAATCGGTGTTCAAGGCAAATTCGTAAAATTAAGTATGATGTCATAAACGAAATCGTTATAATTAGGAAATTAAAGATTATGTGATGTTACACTATACAGGAGGAAATGTAATTATAGATTGTTAAGTATTTTGTTAAAGAAAATAACAATAGAGAATATATATATTAATTATACTACTCAAGAAATATTCACGTTTAATTTTAGGAAGAAACGTTAAGTGTATAAAACATAATCAGATTACATTGCTATAAGTTGGTTGGTTAGCAAACCAAAAGCATATGATTATCATTACTATATTCAAGTTCAAATAAAAATGATTAATTTACACAATATATAAGCTTTAAAAATATATTTTTTTCTTACCTTACAATATTATACGTGTAGCTTTAAGTTATAATCGAACGAAATTCTTGCTAATTATTTAAATTAATTTATTAAAACTTACTACTATGCAGTAATTCAATTATAACGCGCGTTTATATACAAATTTGCAACCTCATCCGGAATACTAAAAGATGCTTATATTATTATTTGATTATTTATAGCTGTTTCAAAAAGTACATTTAGAACAAAATTATTAAAAAAAACGTTGACATTCTGAACTTTTTTATTTGGGTTCACACCATTTTCCACGTGGACTTTATATACATTCATTCGGCTAGCTTGGAAAAATACTTTATTTAAATATAAAAACACATTCGAAATTCCATATTCCATAAATAATGCACAGTGATCGATGTACGGGAAAAAAGTAAGTCTCTTTAATAATACAAACATGGATCAGATTTTGCAAGCTCTATTGATTCATGTATATACATACCATATAACGGAGTTCTGCTGGATACTGATTTGCCTGCAACTATATCCATATACAATACTAAATCCATGTTGTATTGTACAACATGGTATTGCACATCTGAAAAGTGCTACCCTATAAATCCCACCCAAGGATAACCCGTTTAATTGCCCGAGGAAGGCGATCGCTCAAACTGACTCCTGGCAAGGGCATATGTACGCTCAGACTTATCCATAAAGTAGCCGGTGCTCGCTCGACCCTTTCTTGCGCGAATCCAATCTTAGTTGGAGCCTCTCGAGGAGATCCGAGTGGGCGATAATTTATCGCCGTTCGATTTCTCGATTCGCAAAACTTTGTCGGAAAGCTCTTCTCCTCTCCCCGCCAACCTCAAAGCCGCAGGAGATTAACAGCGTGGCGAGTATCCCGTGTGTCTCTTCGCTTAAATTCTGGTGCTGTATACGCGCGCGCGCGCGCGTGAACACTCTCCGAGAGTAGAGCAGCGTGTCTTCAAGAGCTATATGCATCAGGTTGGTGGGGGGGGGGGTTAGCTGGTGGCTGAGCGCTGTATATATATGTAGCCAAGGATTTGACTAGACCCTAAACTAAGTCGCGAGGAAAGCTTCTGACGCTCAGGCATTAATCATACCTTGCTATTACTCATCCAGGAGATTGCTGGCCTGAAGTACGTGATGAAAATAACGCTTCGCAGGCTTGAGTCATATTTCGGAGGCCAAAAAGATCCGAGCGAACCCCGCTGCGATCTATCATTACAAAACATGCGTTAATTAAGTTTTTAGTTACCTTGCCTTGCCGTGAGTGCATCGAATAACTTTGCTGAGGCTGTCATTAGACTAAGTGCTTGCTGTGTATAATGTTGACCCATGTCCCTATCATTAATATGGAACATTCTTTATTTTGCATGAGTTGCACTACACATTATTGGTCTATTTCTCGAAGTAATAATCGCTGCTGCTCGCACACTTTCGTAGAAAGCATCATGATTCTTTTGATATTCCACGCTGGAAACTGTTTTAAAAGAACTTTTCAAGTGCAGTAAAAGAGAAAAGTATGTACAGATTATTAAAGAAGTTCTGACGTATATGCGTGATGAAGATACGTGCACCGAAAGACCACAGCATGCGGATATTGAAACGTAAACTTTGGGAATGGTTTTCTGATACCAAACAATGAAGCCCAAAAATCTGTAGTTTTATTTTGTCCTAACATATATAGAAAATTTCACCAATACATGATGGCAAATCTCTTATATATGTATCTTATTCACAACTTTGCTTGTAACAGTGATTCTGCAAATCTTTTTAACTTCATCTCATATGCTCTCATAAGATTTTCATGGTAGATAAGAAATTTCAAAGTCTTAACAGATACTTTTACCAAACTTTGTAGTCTCATACTTCGTTAGTTTTAAATTTCTTTTATACACGTGTTATCGAATATTCTCAAAACTTATATCCACTTTCGGTTGAATAAAGTTATACTCCCAAATCATCGCATCACCGTTATATTATCCCTTACGTACCCATCTGTCAATTGTAATATAACGCAAATGGTTAATTAAAAAATATATTTATTTAATCTAGCTCAGTTTTACCCGAACTATATTGTGAAGCTATATCCGTGAATTTTCTGCGAACGCCATACAAGGTAAAAAGTCCAGGCGTTTCGGCGAAGAGCTTGAAATAGAGTGGGATATACGTGGAACGACTGAGTGTCGATGTAAAGTTTCTGTTTTATGCAGGTTTCGTAGAATAACGAAATGGAGTTGATCAACATGTATTTAAATTAAAAGCAACTCGAAAATCGCGATCCCGTAAACAGTTGAGCATATATTTCAAAATAAACACTCCCACACCCTTTATATGTGTATGGCAATGACCATACGATTATACAGTCCTTTGAAATAACAGATTTGTTTTCAACTTCTCCGCGAGAGAGAGAGAAAATGATTATTCTCCAAATGTATAAATGGACGATTAAAGCATTTTGGACAGTTTAAGTAGCGTTTATACAGAAAAAAGGCGATTTATATCCCTCCGATCCCTTCCAGCTCGTATTTCCGAAACGATTGAGATTAATGTTTTCGTTGCCACGAAATACGGATTCAAGTCGTATCGGTCGTTTGGACACGTCCCCAGGATCCGAATAAAACTCGAGAATTTGTCGTCGTTAGGTCATGGCCCTTCCGTTATCTGCTGACCTTATACTTATGTCATCGCAACACTTATAATAGACGCGCGCGTGATTCCCGGAATCTCAAAAAGCACTCGGATTTCTAATTTATCGGCCACTTTTATATCCATTACATGATAAATGAAACTTTGCTATATGACGCTTTTAATTTAACTCTATTTCAAGTTCAAGTCACATTTAGAGCTTTCATCGCTCTGGAAGTTTTAATTAAATGTACCGACTATATAGCTCTCCGAAGACTAATGAAATGCGTTAAAAATGTTCTCACCATATCCGCCTCCTGTGTAGTTTGTTTAACTTCGTTATGAATTATTTATCACCCATATCCTGCAAGATAAAGCGGTCTCTCCGGCGTCCATCTGTTATATAATGAAGGTGAGCAATAATTAGAGAAGGGAATCGGGAAGCCTCCCTAATAATGATCTACGTGTGAGCGTGTTTTCGTTGAATATTGCATTTCGCGCCTGAAAACTGTATGTGTACCTATAAGCAACACTTTTGCGTATTCCGTATATGCCGAGCGTACAATATACCTATATGTGATAAAATCGCGAAATCAGCGAAAATAAAAGAAACGATCGTTTTCAAGGTCGCCGCGATGAAACGCGCAAAGAGAGACAGTTGCGCGCGAGCGTGCGCGTTTAATTAAATAGGAAGGAAAGCCACTTTCGCTGGCTTCCGGTTGCTTTGAGCCGCCTCTGAACATGTGTGTCTACTTCAGCGTCGTGAGCTTTACTAATCAGGTATAGCTCACTTTCCTTCTCTATAACACGTACAGCTCTGGCGTCTCCGAAATGTATACGTAGCGGGATTACGTAACGATAAAACTCGACTTGTCAAAGTCACTTTGTGTATATAATAATACTTTGCGCGTATAATTAGCAAGTTCTCCGCGGTCGACCGCGTCAGTCCTCGGCTATTCGCGGTATGCCGTCGCAGAGTATAACGCAATCCATGGCCTATTGTCAATGCGCCAGACGTTATACCGATGTCATACCCGTGCAATTTCACCGAGGAATCTCGTACACCATGAAGAAAGGGGAGACCGGAGTCGCTTGGCGCGAGGAAAGATGACCAGCACTACAAGCTATTAGGCGTTCGAGTTTCCAGAGTTCGTCGCAAGTTGGATTGCCGTTCTGGAGGATGGAAGATCTTGACTATGTGGGATGTCGGGAGGGAAAGTGAGAACGACTCTCGAAGCTTCATCGGTGCTGATTAAACGTTCAAATCCAGAGAGAGAGAGAGAGAGGGGCACTCGACGAAATTGTCGAGAGGGTCCTGAGAGGAGATGAGATGGTCTTCGGCTCGTGCAAATGACTTTACGCGTGGTTTTACAAGGGGAAAACGTGTAGACGTTCGGCTGTTATTCGATTAATCTCGAAGGGAATCGATGATTACTCTGCGGCTATCGATGTTTTCTGTGAAAATTGATTTGGAAAAGCGGTGCGGGGTGCGTTGTAGAATAAAGTATTTGTAAATGTGAGATTCTGTAATAAAATGAGTTAATCGAGGTGGATGGAAATTTTACGGTACCAATATTTAAAAGTCTTTCAATTTATATAATTAATTCTTGCTTTAAAAACTCCAGTTTTTTTTATTGGAAATATAGACAATGGTATATCAATTGAATAAAAAAAGCGCATGCTATGTAAATTCACGTATAAAACCACCGCGCTGGAATAACAGTATATATTTGCTCGCATTGTGTGCGATTTTTTTATATCAGATATAAAATCGGATTAAAAATTATTTGTATATATCCGTCATCAAGCGCAGCGACGCGTGAGATTTTCCGTTTCTTCGAATTTCACGCCGTTCATTCTACCTGGTTCCACTGTTTTTCCGTGTCCGATATGCCACGCGCACAAAGGCCAAATTTTCCGTTTCTTCGAATTTCACGCCATTTATTCTACTTGTTCTACTGTTTTCCCGTATCCGATGCCACACACAAAAGCCAAAGTTTACAGATACCTTCACACAAAGTGTTGCGAAACAATGGCCCGTGCATACATGTATATACACAAATCGAGCAATAAAGAGCAGCCCATAAATCCGTTGGCACGACGAGAGTTTCGCGCCAACAGCGAGATTTCACGGAGTGGACGTATATTATACGACAACGCGGCGAAAGTGCGATGTGCCAAGAGAGGGAATACAGCAGCAACAGCAGAGAAAGAGAGTGAGCGAGAATGAAAAAAAGAAAGAGTGGGAAAAAGAGAAGAATTAATGAAGAGTCAGGACATTCAGGGCACGTAGAGGCCGGATAGCTTCCGCGGTATTTAACGCCCCACAGCACGACCGACCGACGGAATCGAGCCTCGATTTTCATCGACGCTCTACACACCACCTGCTGCAAGAGCCGCTATTTTGTGTGGACTACCTCGTCCTTTTTTCACGGTTCGGCTGACTCTTGTCCTGTGCTGGAAAATGCCGGTAAGTGCTCTGAAAATTACACGCTTCAGATTTTTTTTTTTTTTCGTTCGGGACGTGCACGCCGGGAATACATTGTGTGTGTGCGTGCGTTGGAAAACTGACTGACCAGAGGATCGCTTCGCTTTAACTTAATTAAATTCTTCACGAGACATTTTCGGAGTCGGAAAATGAATGTGTCGATATTTTAAAATTTCAAAAACTCTTTGATATGAGGGCGTGGACTGTTACGGGCAAAGTTATTCTGTTGAGTCGTGGAACGTGTTTAACGAATTGCAAAATTGAATCAACCGTGAAATCCGTCTTTAATAAAATAGCTGGATTAAATGAAGACCAGTCATTTGTGCGGCTAATAACATTTAACCATGCATTGATCAAAGACTTGTTTATTTATAGAAAGCTTTCATCGAATCATTTAGTGCGTCGTTAACTGCAGTATTTCACTAAATATAATATTCGATCGACTGTTTAAAATCTCTGAAATGTTTTGGTGGAGAAAAAGTTTATTATTTGACGCCTAATCTCTATATCTAGCATCTGATTGACATTATCGAAATCCATGATCTTCAAGTATATAGTGTCAAAAGTTTGCCTGCATTTCATTTTGACAAGAGCTTATCGTTTATACTGTTCTTTTACAAATAACCAAATATTAAAAGCTTAAGAAATTACATAGATTCTTTTCAAGTAATTAAGAGAGCAAAATCTTATACGAGGGTAAGAATAATTAATAATATAATATATAGAATAAAAATTAAAGAATGAAATGCGGAGACGAAATATAATAAAAACAATGTGAAATCGAAGTTAATCCTATTATAGATAGCACATAATTATTCAGTCATTTCAAATAACTATAGATTCAAAGCTCCCCATTACCGGATTACGATAAAATTTGTATTCGCAAGTGAACTGAAAAAAAAAGCAAATACACTTTAAAGTCGACGCAATCAATTATGACCATAATATAAACGTATATTGTCAGTTCATATTTACCGACCAATGATGAATAATTCCTGATCATGTACGCAACTCGATTATACTAAGTCGCTGTTTTATATTTATTTTATTACCTCAAACTCCAGCACAAACGTATTTGCAATTCATGTTTTAAATACGAGAAAAGCTTCAGTCAACATGAAAACACATAAATTTGAAATTTCACGAGTAATTCTATTTGTTCTTCTTCAAACCCGTCTTGTTTTCGATGCAATAAGGTTTGCAACTTCAAAACTTGTTTCCAAGCATTTACTACCCTTTTCGTCCCCCCCTGGAAAGTCAAACACATAAGAAAACTCTATAATCTCACTATAAAAATACTTTCGCTGAAAAATGAACCAAATAAAGAGTTTCCAAGAGCAACAGCGTCCGGTTCACGAGGATACAAAAAAAAGGTAGTAAATAAAAAAAAGTTGACCGGAATGACCTATATCGATTGCTGTTACCTTCGTAACGAAGGACTTTCGAGAATCCGAAAGAGACCTTTTCAGCACACCGACGTGTTTTATTTCTCGAACATTTATAGTGCACAACTTATACAGCGGAAAATCTAAATAATGGCGCTGCCGTTTATTGAAACCATTAAATCACACGCTATATAGAAAACAAATCTCGAGAAGCCGAGAACTCGCGGGAACGAGTTGTTATTATCGTTTTCACGCGCGTATAATAAAGCTCAAGCCTCGCAACCAGGCTGTAAACTAATAAGCCTGTTGCAGCGTCCCGTCGGTGCAGTTTCAATTTTCCTCGAGCTCCACGCCAGGAAATATATATATATAATATATATATATATATATAACCCATAGTTCGTCGACTGACGAGATACGCTTCGATAAGATATTCGATCTTCCGCTCAATACGTGTATCCATCAAGCTGCAAAACCGAGCTATAAGTCCGCGGGGTTATAGCTTTCTCTTATCCGAAAGATCGTTATATAGATATAGCTTTGCTACTGTGTACTATAGTGCGCAGTCGTATATATACGACGCATTCAAGTCTCGTTTCAAATACGCTCAGCTGCATAATGATGAGTGCAGTGGAATATCGTTTTCGATCGTTACAGGGAATCCAAGCGGGAACGGGAATAATTGAATTTAATGTGATTCCGAAGTAAGGGAAAGTTATATATGTATATAGGCGAAGTCGTGTGACTTCTATCTTTGATATTGCATGAAACTATTGAATATTTCTTTAATTGCGCGGTTTGATATGATACGATAGTTATTGAATGGAACTAACAATTCACTTCAAACTCAATTTCATTTTAAATGCGGAAGCAATAATAAATTGATTGATTCGCAAATTGAAAGGTAATTAAAACTCTATTATCGATCTGGTGTGTATTTTTTTGTATTTTCCAAAAGCATTAAATTCAACAAATAAATTTAAGGTTTTCTTTTAGACAATATTATACAAGTACGATACAAGTTTAATGGAATTCAAACGAAATTCGAAATGGAGCTTGAATAATTCAATCTCTGCTATGGCCTGATTCTGGCTGTTGCATTTTTAACAGTCATCAGATGTATAGTACACCAAAAACATTTGAAAACAAATAGCGGAAACGTAAACAAAATAATATGCGTGAGATGTCTTGTTGTTTCTATCGATTAGAAATAATGCATCTAACAACACCCGATATAGTTCCATGAAAATAAATATTGTTTTTTAAAAAATTCCTTAACGCATTCATATCGCAGTAGCAAAGTAAACTATAGTTCTTTATCGTATAGCGAAATATTGTTTTTATCCAATAATGTCGTAACAAAGGAAAACCTGTATGTATATAACTAATAAGATAATCATCAATTTTCTTTATAATTTTTTTCGACAACCCACTGAAGGGCGTTTAAAACGCTTACCTCCGTCGTTTTCCATCGTTTATTATCGCGATTTATTTAAATAGCCAATCTTCCTGTCAACTCGCCGACAAAACGAATTAGCAAAGTGAAATGAATGCAGAAAAAAGAAAATCGCGGCCATAAAGCAGAGACTCTAGAGCAAAATAGCGCGACAAAAGGTAAAGAGCGAGAAAAGGAGAGACAGAGATGAGGTGGAATTTAATAGGGCACACCGACGCGGAAGATGGTGCCAAAAGCAAATGAGTTCGCTGCTATTTCCAGAAGGGGAGGATGTATTGTTCTTGGCTACATAAAAGCGAGATTGAAAAAGACACTGACAGTATAATCAAAGAATTTAGTGTAAACAACAGCCTTATGCGTGGGTGTCTGTTTTTCCTCGACGAGATAGAATTTCTTTGAATGCCAGCGCGATATACTCTTTTAATTGATTCCTATGAAACAGATCGGTTTATGTCTACAAAAAATTTATACTTGTTCATAAGAAAAAAAAACTGAAATAACTGCCTTAACTAAGTACAATCCATATCCATATACATATTATATAGTTGCGGTACGATGGTTTTCGAAAAGTCCCTATACCTTCAACCTATTGTCCAAAAGCACACCATATAATAATAGCTCCCTCTCCAACAAAAGAACAATAAATAATCAAGAGCCGTCCGGATCTCCCTTCTCAGTAGAAAATTCCGTGCAACGTACACCTAAAAGACACAAAGTATTACCCCCAACACGTCGCGTGCGATTTCCTCATTTCGGCGCGCAACAATAACAAAAGCTATATATAATAGCCTCCGGCGGCGAGTCTGCACGTGTATAATGAATCAAAAGCCGCTCTCGTGTCTCAGTCCTAGCTTGAAGATGTTACAGAGGTATAAACTACTGACGCTGGCTAGTTTGGCGGTGATCCAAGTTGCCGTAGCCGAGCCACCCCCGAGCAACGGCGTCAGGCCGTCCAACGTACTAGGTGGTCTGGAGCAGCATGCCTCGTTCAGTTTTGTAAGGCCAGGCCTCACGCAGACTGCTTTCGCTTTCAACGGGCCGTCCTCTCATCAGGCATTCAGCTCGAGCGTCGGTGATCCTCATCTGGCACAACGGGTCCTACCGAGCGTCGCCAACGCCCTCGCTTATCGCAATCCTGGATTAGGTCAGTATACACACACACACACACACACGTGCACATATTATTATATATATAGGTATAACCTTGAAAGCAACTCTTCTCGTTTAGTTGATCCGCCCGAGATTCGCCCTTATATTGCGGATATTACATTTCCGGGCCGGCTTTTTCATCAGAAACTACACTTTGCGGAGATTATAGCCACCGCGTATTATCATCGCGTAGTGTGCGATAGAGGTATATACACTTGTTAATTAAGAAGGCTTTTAGACATTATACGCGGGCTGCAGGAAGTATAATATCAGGATGTGTACCTAGATGCGCATCGCGAAATGTGAAGGTGGTATATGCAACATGTGCGCGCGAGCGTGATATTTATGGAAGTCAAGCTTTAACGTGTGTCGCGGTTGGGAGAAATGGCTTCTATGTCTTTATGCGTGAAATTCGTCGCAAGGGACGAGTATAGTTCCTTTTGCGCGGCTGCCGCCGCGGAAATTATACGTAAACGTTTTGATGAGGTTTTCTCTTTTGATATATTATGACGTCGCCAGGAATTATAAGTTCCTTTTTTTATGCTCGACGACGTTGATATAGTATAGCTTATACTTATATAGTCAGCGAGAACATAGTATTTCGAGGTGAAATGCGTGAAATTAACGCAAACGAAAGAGTTGGATTTTCGAAATACTTTTTCGAATTGAATAAAATCGAAAAACTTTTGAGTTTTGATATGGCTGCACGATTATTTTCTTTTTCTTTGACAGTACAACTTCGCCTGTCAGAAACATCTCGAAAAAAAACTTCTTTTAAAGTGCACTAGGAGCCAATTCGATTTATTTTTAGTTTTGTAATACAAGAACATTCGTGTATAGCGGCGGAAATTCAGTGTTGTAAATAATACAATACGCATCCGTTTGAATAATTTTCTTCAGCGCATTATTATTGTTGTTATTTGTTATTTCTGTGTATACGCTTTAAGTTAATTCGTAAAGCATCGCTATATTCCCTCGCTGATGCGTATACCTCTTGTCGCAGCCTAATACAAGCTTGACTACGTTTTGTTTACGTTTACGTTAAAATTATACTCTATACTCGAAAATATAGGCGACAACCCAGATTCAAATTGTGCATGCATCTTGTTTTCCATAAAAACCTAGATATGTTGAATTTTCGAAAGTAATTAAAAAAAAACGAATCGATAAATAAAACAAGAAAAGTGCACAGATTTAAGTTCGCGTTGCAAAAATAATGATAACCTCATAATTACGCCCGAGCATCAAAAAATATCGTTTCGGTCGAAAATATCAAAACACATCGATACTTGCATTGATCGAAAAATCCATTTGTTTCACACAAAGCAAGTAAACAAACACCACGTTTTTGAATATCGAGTTATGTAACATAAGCCGTGGAATTCGAATATAGCAGGGTATACTTCGTCATACCGGACAGTTTCAAGTCTTTATCCAACGTTAAGCTACGTCAGTGAGAAATTAGATGTCGTTTATGAAACAGCGTGTCGCAAAACATTAACGCAATTATGCCTCGCGGATAGTGTCGCTTTTCCAAGAAAAGCACATCAGAAAGGTACAAAAACTCGCATTATAGCCTACGTGCCAGCGTCGGGAGATTTTGTAATGTTCGTATGTGATAAAACAACGCGCCGTCAGCATATTGTATCCGCTGCCGCTATAGTAAAGAGAAGAGCGTAAAAAGACCCGTAAACTCCCAGCGGATTGCAAATAGAATGCATCTATCGGAGTATCGATCAATCTTCCTTATTGTTATCGTTTCTCCTCTTTACTTTCACCGTGAACCCGTCCACGCGTGCTTCGCGTTAATCTCCAAACTTCCGCGCAAGTTTGTGCGGTACAAGCAATCAAAATTACACAGCCTATTGTATAAAGAAAGCATATAATCCTCGTTTCTTACGCTGACGTTATTATCCCCTGTCGTGTCAGACGTTCGACCCGCGAGCGAAGACAGGTAGTCAGAACTTAACAATATGATGCGTCTATAGAATATGAGTACTGACAGGTGACTTTGCGTTATCAGGATACTCGCCGGTGAGTCCGATCACGACGGCATACGCGGCTGGTCCACAACCGGCGGCAGCTGCTCCGGTCGGAACATATCAGCAACAGCAGTATGACTATCAGCAACAACAGGACTTGGCGTTGGCCTACCAGCAGCAGCTTCAGCAATACCAGCAGTACCAACAACAACAACAGCAGTACCAACAACAATACCAACAACAACAGCAAATATATCCCGGTGAGCTAATCTATATATAACATTGTGGGTGTATATCTATACATATATGATGAGTGAGCGATCGAACGCTGGTCGAGAGGTATAAGTATCGCGAAGTTGAATAAGGTATATACAATAGGCTGATGTGTCTAGACACTCTAGACGCTTGGGGTCGGGGATTTTGATAAAACTCCTCTGAGATGGGTATTACAAAAAGTTTTCTTTTTTCGTTCGGGGACAAAAAAAAGGATGGTCCAAGTTCTACGAACTCGGTCATGTGAACCCTCGTTTCGAAGATAAAAGCGCCTTAAGCAGACATGCTTCGTCGAAATAACGTCTTTTTCTTTTTATCCTTTATATGTGCATATACGAAATTTCTTATCTTACATTCTACGAAAGCTATATCTGAATCGCCTTTATCTTTACTTAATGTATAATTTGCGATCCTTTTAAGCCGTATATTATAAATGTAAATAAAAATTATTTCCTGTAGTATACTTGTATAAAATTAATTAAATTTACGAATAATATAAAACACTCCAATGAACTCGGAAAATTTAATCAAGATAATTTAATTATAATTATAAGGTTTCTTCTATAACCTCTTCAAACACGTGCTTGAATTAATGGAGAGATTTCAATCAAATGTTTAGGCTATTTTTACTGTACGTATAAAACTATTTTTAACATCGACGTTCGGACTGTGCTCAATACAAGTCAGCTGTAAAAATATCGCAAAGTAATCATAAAAGTAGCAGAAAAATATATTGAACGTCTTTATAAAATGTTCTAATACTTTCGCTTTTTTATTCTTGACTAACGTAACTGTATCGAAAATAATAACGGTGGATATATTGATAACTTTAATAAGATGAAAATAAGACAGTCAGAATATTTTAAAGTGAATTTCCACCTTTTCTTGCTTCTTACAATATTTTACATTTCATTCTACCATCCAGGATACACCCAACAAGTACAAGCTGAGCCTATCGACGCCGCTACCCAACAAAATGCTGAACAGCAGGCTCATCTTGCTCGAGTTGTCGCATCGAGATTCGCTGGCTCTCACGCTCAGCCAGTCAGCTCAGATGCCGAGCAGATTCAGCTTCAACAGCAGCAACAAGTACAACAGCAGCAACAGCATGCGAATTTACTGGGAGTTGCGTATTCGGCAGCCCCTTCGGTTGCTCATGTTAAAGTCAGCGGTAATGGTTATAAGTTTGACTTTTGACGAGAGAATTTCACGCTTTCATAAAATATTTATACTGATGTGGATTAGATTATTATTGATTCGCGGAGAGCGACGAGTTGGTAGAAAAGCGAAAAATCAATCGGTTACAGATAGATTTTTATAGCACTTCTACTTCAAGTGCCGAGGAAATATTTTTTCCTTTTAAAAGTAAGTGTTTTGCATCGATACTGGAATTCTGCTATCGTAAAATAATGTAGCGATTTTTAAAAAAAAATTTTGAACGTGAAAATTTAATTTTGAAAAAGATATATTTGTAAAAATGAAATTTATAGATTTGACATATTAAAATTTTATATAAAATAGTAAGTAGTGTAAATATAATTACACCGTATTTTCAAAAGTTGTTACAGTAATTGTTAAGGTATATTATCAAGATGAAATGTATATATCTATACTATAATCTGTCGATAATATTAAATCATCAATGTACATATATGCGCATATTTTATACGTATTTGTTAATAATAAATATCACTTAATATTTGTATTAATTTTGATTATTTTATCATTATTTAATCACATATACGCACACCTGTAAATAATAATATATACGACATGCATCAACTGACAGGCTTTTAACCGCTGGGATAAGTGCCGCATTTTGTTGCAAATTCCCACCGCACGCCGTAAGAGCGTTGGATGTGGCCACTCGAGCGTGGATATAAACTACGGCTACGGCTGGAAGTTACAGCTGCAATACAGCCAGCAAGCTAAGATTCATAAACTTCCAGATTATTTTGTAAATAAACTATGGTATGCTTACGGAGTTGCCATCAACTATTTTTTTACTACAGGCTTTCTTCGCTATACGTTGTTGTATATGTATGCAGATTTAGTCCAAATATTGCTTCTGCATATATTTAGTAGGTAACGACAACATTGTAAACAAATTTCTGGTGCAAAGCTCGAAGACAATCATTTGGAGTATTGGGTCTGAGTTTAATATTATACTCAACACACGAACTATTGAAGAATATTTCATTAATGATTATTTAGAAATTAAAAATTAGAATTATTCGAAAAAACATCTTGTATAATTTAAAACTAACGTATACCAAACGTTTTATATTAAAGAACGAGAAACGAATTTTGAACGTAACTTAAAAAGCATTTTTTCTTTTTTAGATCTTTGACATTCTAGATGACTACCTGCGAGAATCGTCCTTTATTTCCGAGTGACCGAACCGTTAAAATCCGAACGTGAACGAGATTCTGCGCTGACTGCACCCTATACACGCTTGGAATGCTATAAAACTGTTAATTCGTTGCAGCAGTTGATATTTTCTATCAAATGCGACGTATTTAACTGAACGCGAACAGATAAATATCCGCGCGGATAAATTATCGGAAAAGGATAAATGAGACAGGTTCATGATGAAGACATACAATTTTTTCACACGAATATTAAGTATAGGTAATATAGGTATATAGCTATTAATTGAATAAAATATTTTAATCTCAATAAGTTATGAAAGGGAGTCAAGAGTTATCAAACATGCTTAAAAACTAATATATTAAGTATCGATAATTCTTGCTTAATAAACAAACCAAAAAAAAATTAGTAATGTTATGGTATATGTATTTACAAACAGTTATACCATTACTGGTATTATTATAATTTTTTAAAGAAAATTATCATTTTCTAAGTTAATTTTTATCAAATATTTGGGCAATTTAACTTGAAAATTTAAATTTTATATTATTTTTTATTAAAGAAATTTTTATATTAAATAATCGATTAGAAATTGTGAGCACATTGTGTATTACGTGAATTACTAGTAGGTAATGAGTTATTCGTCGGTATACCATGCTCTCGGTAGATATATAACTTCTACGCTAGTGATCTCTTTCGGACAAGACCTGAAACTATATTATATTACCGAACGCGACTGTAGGTAATACTCGAACACTTCTTATCTTGCAAAATTTTTAAATTGTTTTGATTATTTGCACACATATAACAAATTTTATACACTGGCCACTGTAGCACCCAATACCAAACCCAAAAATCTGCATAATAATTACTGAAAAAAGAAAATCAGCATGTAAAGTTTTTGTTGGCGAATTAAATATTGTAGAAAGTTTAAATTTAAAAAATCTGTGGATTTTCAAAAATATTCATTACGACTCTCGTATATACATCAATTATTTCAGTTTTCACTATTGATTAAAAAAAAAACGTAGACATCGAAACATGTTAAAGTCGGTCTATTATATCAACAAAGTATTTATTTCCAACAACTAAAAACAATCTCGCAATCAAAGTCAGACACGATACCACATCACCATCATCATACAAGCGCTCTATTTTTCTCTTCTCCCTCGTCTTCCGCAAATCAACTCTTCCTATATAATACAAACATCTCCTACAGGATAGGTATAGGTATACATTTACACAAGGTGATCAATGTATACGTATCGCCCTTTCCTGCGGTTATGACGCATGTTTACGTTCACGGAGCAGTAGACTCGGCGCTCCTGGTCGGAGCAGCAACGCACAGAGCAGCAGACGAAACCAACTGAGGCGGCAACCCAAAGCCGCTAATACGCCTGCGTGAGTCTCTATACTGCTCGCATACATGTATGTATACAGAATCGTGGACACACGTGCGCGTAAAAACACACACGTCTTTGACTCTCTATCAATAGAGCGCGCGCGACATCGCGTGGTCTCGTTGTTTTGTTCGCGATCCACGAGTTTTTCACAGATCGCAGAGCTAGCCCCAGCCATCAGTGCTGCTTCAACTCTCGCTTCGCATACACGCAGCGCCGGAATACACCGAATATTCGACAGACCGAGAGTTTTATTGGCGCAGAAACAGTCGTATAATAAACTGAGAGAACATGTCGGCGTCACCGATAGCGAGACAGGCTACCCAGACTCAGAGCATACCCGCCAAAAGAGTCGTCATCGACGACGCGAATCAACTACCTGCCGACTACTCGTCCACGCCCGGAGGCACGCTATACTCTACCACGCCTGGAGGTTAGTTTTTGCGAGCATGCTTTTTTTTCGCGTTTTCGGAGTCGGTTTTTCACGATATTCGCCAACGCTTCTACATTGATTTTTCGAGACTGTACAATAATTTTGTCAGATATAGCCTGGTGTGCCTGGCTGCGACATTATCTTCTATATATACTTGTTGTTTTCGCTTTTTGGTAGCCCCTTCGGCGGCAGCAGAAAGCATTCCAAGGCCTTCTATTCTTTGTTTGTGTTGTATATTATGCAAAATAAGTCACGTTTTCTCGATAAAGCGTTTGCAAATAGCTCGCACGATAGGATGACCGTGTAAAAGCCGGATTAGTTTTTACACGCTGTTTTTGACGAATATAAAAAATAGTAAAGTAAATTGATACGCGTGTAGTCAGTTCGCTGACACGAAACACACGCACAAATGTTAAACCGAACGTTTGCGACGATTTCTGGAATTCGTTCCGTATGTCATTCTCCACAATAAATCACCAAACGGCGTCCGAAAATCTTCAAAGCAATATCGCGCTTTTAGCCGGTCAAGAACGTGGCGTTCTGAACTGAAAATAGTCGTAAATCAAAGTGTTTTCCGCTGCATTTTATTTTTACCCCAATCCACTCGTTTGTTTCGAATGCGCAGTGATGCCTATATGCCTCGATTATAACGACTCAGCGTCGAGAGAAAAACACGGTGTGGCACGCGGTAACATTAAAATTACGTAATGGAAATTAGTGGTAAACACACGCGTATATGGTGACCGCGACGCGCATATTATAACCTTATCTCATGCCTAGTCCGCGAAGTATCTAGCCAATGATGAGCGTTTCAGAGTGTGTTATATATAGATATACATATAGCTGATGCGCGAGGGACGTGAGCGCGCGCGTGCGTTGCGGTTTTTGATGAACTTTACATAAATTAAGGTTTAATCGTTTGTTTTCCTCGTCGAAATTGCAATTACCGCTTTTTTTCTCTCTCCAACGAATTGATACGATGATTATGCAGGTATATCGGATTACACTGTGCATGCGTCAGGTTTTGTTGTTGTTGTTTTGTTAAGTTTTGTTCAATGACCGAGTGCGTATTTGCGATATTGATATTGATTGACGTCTTTGTTAAAAATTTAATTTGTATTATACGATGACGCTCCGACACTAACTGATGTGCATTGTGCATTGTTGCAGATGAATAACTCATGATTGTCAATAATAAATTAAACTGTACAATGAGTAATATTAGAATATTCGTCCGGAAAAAAATACGTTGCTTGATTTTAATTTCTACGTTGCAAATTCAACCGAGTCGTACGACCTATGTGTAATCTAATTTCTGTATGACACATTTATCAATTCTTTTGTTCTTGATGTGCGTGTCTGTATTAACTTTCAGCGATTATAAAGAACGCAAAAACAGCATAGCTGGGTGTGTATATTTTTTTTATATGATATATATTCAATTCAATTTTGAAGTTAAATGTATAAAACAATAAATAAGTTTAAATAAGCACACCGTGCTCTTTTGATTCAAGTATTATCAGGCTTATTCAAGCTAACAACTTATCACTTTATTAATGCTAAAGAAATATTTGATTATCTGAATTCTCGCTAAACTTTTATGAAGGTCTTATACTAATAGTAAATTTGTATGAATACAACCGGTTTCATTATCGACTGAATCGCGCATTTGTATTTACATAATTGAATCGTTATATCGTTATTCAAACTATAAGAAACACTTTTGGTAAAAACATTCTTCCTAAAACTGAGTATCATATGTATTATCTACAAAAGAAACAAGAATTGAAAGATTTCACGGCGCGAATCAAGGCGTGAATTCAAATAAAAACAGACGTTCTTATACTCCAACGTGTATGTACATACATCTTTGTATACATAAGTAGTTCCCATGTTTGAACACTTACTCAGTTCGTATCTAAGCTTAGTGTATCCATGCTGTACAATGTAACTACGCATTTTTTTTAGCGGCGCGAAAAATGCCGCGTAATTTGTGGTTTGCCGGAAAAACAGCTCCGTTGTTGTGATTGCGACACACAAAGCCGTGTAAGAGAATTTCCAAACAGCTGTGCAAAATTTTTTAACATTAAGTTTGATACCAATGAAGTTACCTGAGTAACACATACCCCTCATGACAATTAATAATTTGCAAAGGTGGAATTATTGGGTCAGAATCATCGAAATTTTTGAAAAAACAAATTAAGAAATTTGATAGTTTTTTGAACAATTTTTAAGAGATAAACTTGATACATTTGATCTCTTATTTATTTTATTCGTTTCATTTTCGATAATTATAGCGGATACGTAACGAAAGCATAAAACGCCGGGTTATAAAATAATACTGTTAATGAAGTTACTTCTTAGTCTATCTAACTTAAACAATATATGTTTAATGGAATTTAACTAACAAATACAGTAGAAACTATTAACTTTGCAAGAATAGGGTGTCGTGCTCAAGACGGATACCTCCGGAGGGTTGCGGTATGAATAGAGTCAGGTCGAATAGGGGCATAGAAAGAGACGAAATGAGATGAGAACTAGGATGAGAAAACGCCTGGACAAAGAGTCGTTAAGATAAAGCGTCGGAGAGAATAGAATGACCGCAAGAATCTCCTTTCCTTGAATTCTGATGCTATTTGTCGTAGGGTTCATTGATTTTCAGCTTTGCGGAAGCTTTTAAACCCTTTGTATCCGTTCATTTTCTGCTAAGTTTGGTGAATTAGTCTCAAATAAACTATTTCATACGTATAATTGGATTTGCTGAATTCTATCTGAAGAATCTAGTATGCACAATTAAATGAATCACTTTCTGCAGATAAATATTTTTAATAAGTAATTGTATAACTTGCGTAAATTTGATAAGTTTATATACTAAAACTATCAATAAGTTTTTTAACTGACGTTGAATTTTCTCTTCTGTTATTTTTATCATTGCGTCGTACGACTTTTGGATCAATTCTATAAGCTTATTTACGTCACGACGATTTATTGATTTTATCACGTAAAATATAAAATAGATCATTATGTTATTAATTCTAGTCGTTTATTAAGATTTCGTAAATTTTTGGAAAACTTCCACAGCTTTCTGACAAAACAAAAACATAATCGTCGATTTATTTTTGCTATTATATAAATACTAAAATTAAACCCATGATCTCGCCCACACTTCAAAACCATAAGTAGATTGACGAAACGCCCCGATATGTAATCAGAATGAGTTTTTAAATAAAAGAACAAAACAAATGAGAAAAATGATATTCATAAAATATTAATATTTTCATTGCAAAAGCCTCTTAAAGAATAACAAATTCACGATATACAACCAATATGTAAGCTTGTACATTTCAAAACTATGAGTCAGAAAAATAATAGTGCTAATAAATGCTATCTTACTAGCAGAACTATAACTTCTTTATAAGTTAGCACGAGTACGCTATTAATAATTTTGATATTATTTTATGCATCTTGGTATATCATTCAAAGATTCGAAAAAGTACCTTTTGCAGATGGTAATACACTATTATTAGGTATACCTAGTATACTTAGGGTAATAGCGATAATTATTACTGATTCAACTATACAATTTAACAAAAACAAATGTAATCTATATCGTATACTCCCTCTCTTCTCTCAACAGCAAATCGGTTTCTTGAGACCTTGATGCTGCACGACTGAGATAAGTTTAGCACTATATGTTTGCCGAGGTGATGACGCTCCTCAGAAACTTACTTTTTAATAAGGAGAACGTCTGATTTTTTAAAAGTCTAGTTTTTTGTCAAATCATTAAATACATGTATAATTCATGAATTTTTGTACATTTGAGTATCATGAACGGGGTTAAAAAAAGTCTAGGTTTAAAAATGTATAATAATGATTCAGGGAAATTCGCATACTTATTATTTTATATTATGGCATTATAATATCAGACAACTGAAGACGAAAGTAAAGACTATCAAAGATAAAAACTAATTTTAACTAACCAATTAAGATTTTTTTGGGTCAATCGTTCTAATCTACTTTGTAGTCGCAAGTATTCATTTATCAGAACACGTGAAATTAGAATTTATCTTTCGTGTGATAAAAATGTCTCAAACCAAACTATAAAATCTAAAAAGTACATGCTATATATGCATAAATTTTGCATATAAAGATTTCTGTTACATTTTATTCAATCCGCCAAATTATTTAAAAATAAACTTAATGTGCTGCATAGTTAAACCACGTGTGGATTTACACGCATGCGTTCATATGGTTTGCTTCTAGAGACCCACACGATGGTTGTAACGTTTTAAAAATAGAATTGCCAGTACGAATGGCGGGTCTTAAGCAAAAGAAATTATAAATATTTGATTTATGGATTCATTTTAATTTTTTAAATTTAAGTAAAGAACTGTATAAGCAATTATTTTACGTTATATTAATTTTGAATGATTCTAAATCGATAAGAAATGCATAAAAAAGTGAATTAGCTGTATTAAAAACTTTTAATTTCCAATACCATATATGTATTTTATTTGAAATAAAAATATTAAGGAATTATTTGTTTGTTTCACAGGTACTCGTATCGTCTACGAGAGAGCTTTTCTTATGAATCTCAGAAATTCGCCAATCTCGCGAACACCACCGAAAAATATGCCTACCATACCGGCTAGTCTTCTGAAGGGTGTCACGCCGACTGTCACGACACCGGGAAAAGTACCAAATCCTCCAGCTAAAGGTTCGCATGAAGCCTGATATTATTTCATTATACTTTTTTATTAAAAACCCCTTACTGCAATGTGCTGAATGGTCAAATTATGTCAATTTACGGGTTCTATTCGTTTTTAATTTCCATTCTATCGATTCTTGATTATCACGTACTAAATAGGCTCTTTGAAATGCAGTTGAACGGAAAGTCTCAAAGGATTTCTCTGATTACAGATGCAGCGGTAATCGACGAATCTTCAGAGCAATTCGAGATGGACATGTGAGAGACCAGATCTCATGCAAGCCTGTGATTGAGATATAATGTGTTCATTCGTTAGTCCACGTGAATTACTGACAACTCGATCCCTACATATCGCATTACGTGTATAAACACGCAATACACGCGGATTCAGAATACCATCAAATCGCAATGAAATGGGTCCGCTCGAATTTTTTTATACATAATTCGCATCATATGGCCGGCGGTCACGCGTTTGTATTATCATCGTTGGAGCTGAGTGCATCGAACTCGAAACAATTTTCGGGTGCAAGCGCCAGTCACTTTGTTGCCATTAATAGCCTCGAGTCTTTGAATAAGAGTAAATAATATAAAGACGAGAGCCCTCGTTATTAGTCATCGCCGAACAATTTGCGATGAGCGAGCTCTCGTGCCAAATCGTTTTATCCGCGACAATATTATACAAATGGCCATAAGCAGTTTGTATTTATTATGAACTCTTTTTTTATGAGGGGGGGAAAGGGGTAATCAAGGAAATTAGAATCTTAACGTTTTGAAGATATTGAAGAGTAATAATAATTGTATTATATATTTATATACGAATCCAAGTGTTCCAATTTACACCCGCTTTTGTGACTTACCTTTGTAAGAGTTGTGTCTGACTTCCAAAATTGCAAATTGTCTGTATTTTATTTCGTAGCTTACTATAGCTATACTATCTAAGGTTAATAATATTTGAATTATGAATAAAATAATTTTTTTGTAAGATCTGAAGGGATTTTGTTCATTGAGTGTTAATCCTCCTGTATTAGAAGAAACTCAGAATGTATAGCAGCGTGTAAAAAATAACTAAAGCACGTAAAAAGCTGCCATAAATTATAATAACCTTTAGGAATCGTATTAGAGAGCCTAGTATAGCGAAAGACATACAATACTCTCGATGCCTGTCTATATCTTTTTCGTTAAAAAAAATGCATAAAGTAAAGAGTGCAATACGAGGCGAAGCGAAAGGAAACGTGCAAGAGGACAGCGAAGTCTGAGCACGCGAAGAGCGTAACTATAAGCGTAAAACACCAACACAGCTGCACGAAACTTCCCTCTATACTGTTCTCTTTCGCGCAGATGGAAGCCTGCTTTACTTTCAGGGCTGGACGGGGAAATACGAAACCCCCCGCTGTAAAGTCTCCGGTGAAGTTTTCGAAGCCGAAGTCCGCCAGCGCTGAAGTATATTATGTACAATGCTCTTATTGCGTGTACAGGAAACTGCGCAACTTCTTGATATGGGCGAAAAATTGAATTTGAACAGTTTGCATATTTGATAGCAAAGTTTTTTTTTATCTCTTGATCTTGTTTATTTATGTAAAGTACGAAAGGACAGAAAGAGCAATGATCATTAAGAAATTCTATAACGTCACGTTGAAAGTATATTTTTTGAAATACTAAAAATTATTAATGAATGTAAACTTGCATAATATTTCAATTTAGGTATCGTCATCAGTGTTGAAATTGGCGAAAGTAGAGATCTTTTTAACTTAGTACGTATGTGCATACCATAATGTTCACTATTTTAAGAATTTTCGTTAGTTTTGGACGGCGCAAAAAAGAAACATCCACAAATAGCTGCAGATATAAAATAGATAAAGTTATAACGAGAACAGGTTAACGAACTCTCGATAATTATATACCCATAGATATTTTTGCGGAACGAAAAACTCGATTTCTTCTATTAATATATCCCTTCTCAATATTTTTTGCACATTTTTCTGCTAGATACCCAAACGAGATGGATAGATAGAGAGAGGGAGAGAGCCGGCCAGAAGCGGTGGGTAAATCAACAAGTCACATATGTGAGAAATCGAAAATCAGCTGTAGTTGCACACGGCGAGCGGGCTTGCGGTGTGTGCGCACTCTCGGAAGCGCTTGCTCTTTTTCTTTCTTTCTCATACACCGCATATATACATGTATAACACTCCAGCCTGCCTGCCTATATGAGAGAGAAAGAGAGACCGGATGAGAGACATCTGCGATCGATAAAGGCCTCGCCACCGCGCGCGCGGCGAGCGGCATTGGGCTGCACGTTATAATATAGCTATAGATATATATACAGTATATATACTTTTTGTACGTGTATAAGTACGTAGCTCCTGAAAGAGCTGGCGGCTGCTGCACGTTGTGTATGATGCACGTTCGAAAATCGCCAGCTGCGCGCGCGCGAAAAGAATGTTGATTTGCAACGAGGAAAAAAATTATTGAAGTTTTCCATTATCGTTTGAATTTGAGCGACGCCTATACGTCTTCATTGTATCTATAACATACAATTTAATTTAAATATTCGCATCATTGCAAATTTGAAGAAAAAAAAATAACACTGATGCTGTGTATGTGTCTGGATGATGTAAGAATACTGAATATTGCTAGGATATTATACACGTATAGGTCCTTATCGTTGCGACGATAAATTTTCAACAAACGATTAAGCTCGTGATGCAAAAATTATCATAAAAATTCAATATCTCAGAAAGTACTTACAATACAGTCCCCCCTGAGAGCTCTCCACGCAAATTAAAATGCGAAATGAAACAAACAAACCGCTCGCGGTAAAATAAACAAGTGAAAGAAGATTCAAAAATAACAATCATCAAAGTGTATAAATATAGGTATATATACGTGCGCACTCACCAAAATCTTAAAGCATCAGTGTATATAATAGTTGTCGCAACCTGTCGCCTGTAACATAAACAAACAAAAAATATACAGCCGCTTACTCAACAACAAAATTAACGAAAACCCGGCAAAAGTATAAGAATACAAGTATATAACATAGCACGATTCGCAGAAAGTTCCAAAGAAGCGCGCCAAGAGTGTCCAATCAGCTGCTCGCTGAAGGAGAAAGAGGGAGTCGGAAGACGCGAGAAGAGAGAGAGAGAGAGAGGGCTAACTTATGCCGAAACGGAGCTATAGAGAGAGAAAGAGACAGCATCAACGACCGTCCGCGAGAAAAGGAGCTGAGAGAGAGAGAGAGTAGAGACTCCCGCGCGAATGAGAACAAAAGCGCTGCAGACGTCTCGCGATCGAGGAAAGGCTGTGCAGAGTATCGTCGCGTGCATGCATCGGATAGACTCCGCGGAGCGCAGTCCTCTCTGTGTGTATCATTACACAAGTAGTATATAGATATACAGTACAATATAGCTGCGCTTGCGCAGCCACAAGTATATTATAATACACAGAGCCATGGCAGTATAGCTATATAGAGACTAGATAGACTCGCGCTCGTCATCGTCGTCGTCGTCGCTTCCTGGGGATAGATCATCAGAGCCGCGGCGTGCGCGCGCGCGGGCTTCTCTATACCTACAATTCTATATAGACATACTCAGCCCGTATAGCAGTAGTCTCGCAGTAGGTAGAGAGAGAGAGAGCAGCAGCAGTTGTAGGTGTGTGTGAGTGAGTGTTAGTGCGCGCGAGAAAGAGAGAGAGAGATAGAGAAACAGCAGCAGAGAGCAGAGAGCGAGCTGGTGCGATCGCGTTTGTGCTCGCCGTCGTGGCTGCTCTCGCGTGTGTCGCGCTCGCGCGCGTCTGCGTCCGTGTTCGCGCCCTGGCTGTGTTGTTATTGACGCTGATAATACCGCTGAGCTTCATCATCGAAGAAGAGGATTGCAGCCTGGCCACGCTGGACAGTGCCCGGGGAATATGAAGAGAAGAAATGCCGAGTGCGGCAAGCTCCGGAGGCCCTTGAAGCGCAACAAGATCACCGAAGGAATTTACGGGAGGTGAGCGATCTCTGTGTGAATATAACTACTTACGTTATCCGAACGTAACTCTTTCTACCTGCTAGAGCATTATTATACCTGTACGAACCTGTTTCTCTCTCTGTATACATATAGGTACCTACCCCTTTTACCTACTACTATACCTACGCCGAGGGAGACGACGATAACTCGCGCACAATGGCCGCGCGCGAGAGACAGAGACATCGCATACCTACTTACTCTCTTTTAAAAATAACCAAAAAACTGCCCGATGACGCTCCCGTTCTCTCTATCTCTCTCTTCTCGCATCTTTGGCGCGATCAGAGAGGAGAAAGGATCCTCTATAAGTACGCGGGTCTGCTCCCATTTTCGCGAGAGGCACTTCCCCTGAATGGTAGCGGTTTCTGCTCGCTCTTCTCAAGAGCGAGAGAGAGAGAGAGAGACTGATGTTTACAAGAGGGACTGCGAGCTTTGCTATGCTTATGCTGGTGATGAGCTTTGCTTTTATTATACCATTTGCAGCCTAGCAAAGTTGCCCGTGTTTTTCTTCGGAGCTCTTTAGACTCCCTGTGATTCTTGTTGGCTCTCTGTATATGATGAATTTTTGACCAAGCTCTTTGTTTCGTCTCTAATGCCTGCACAATTTTCCTTCTAGTCTAACTGTAAACACGAGTAGATGCTTTTGTTTCGACACGGGTCTTTAAACGATGCTTCCTGGTTTAAATTGCTCTCCGATAGCTGTTAAGGCATTTCTTTTGTGTCAACTGTTGACAATGTCGTCATAGTCTTGCTGCGTTGTCTAACCAATCGCCTAATGATTCGAAATTTCTTTATTTCAGTACACTGTTATACCTGAAGTTTCTTCTACTATGGGCCGTGGTGATTTTAGCAGACTTCATTTTAGAATTCCGATTTGAATTTCTATGGCCTTTTTGGCTACTGCTCAGAAGCGTTTACGATTCCTTTAAATATCAGGGCTTGGTAAGTTGGATTGCGTTAAGTGTATTTTGGACAATTTTTCCATGAACGTCAAGTTTAAATGAAAAATTTTGTGTTTCAGGCCTTCTCTGTGTTTTTTATTTGTATTGCACTTACGTCAGATATGATTTGTTTCTTCTTCATCCCGGTACACTGGCTGTTCTTTGCAGCTAGTACATATGTTTGGGTGCAGTACGTTTGGCATACAGGTTGGTCTATATTTTTCATTTATCAATAATTTTCAAGGAATTCTATTACTGATATATCTTGTTATACCAACAGACAAAGGTGTGTGCTTGCCAACTGTGATGCTGTGGCTACTGTTTCTGTATATAGAAGCAGCTGTACGATTAAGAGACCTGCGGCATATGCCATTTCACTTGGACCTCTGTAGGCCATTTGCTGCCCACTGGTAAGTCGAGTCGATTTTCAAAAGGTATGATTTCTTTTTTAACTCAAACTTATATTTTCAGCATTGGCTATCCTGTTGTAACGTTAGGATTTGGTTTCAAAAGTTATGTTGGCTACAGAATGAGACAGGTATGATATTTATTGCATCACTTTCACTTGACTAGCATAAAGAGTAACAATTAATACTCATTTTCATATTAACTACTTCCAGAGGAAACAAAAAGATGTAGCGAAAGAAAATGAATTCTATTTACAACTGCTGCAACAAGCATTGCCTGCTGAACAGCAAGCAGCTAATCTGCAGCAACAAATACAGCCACATGTGCAATTACAAGCACAAATATCTACCATATCGGTAGAACAGAATTCAAAATCACAGCCTCATAGGCCAAATCCACAGTACAACCCAAGTCCAGAGAAAAGCAGAGGTAGCTTGTATTTATTACGATCAATAAATTTTATTGTGTTGAGGCACATTTTAAATTCACGTAACTACACTATAGATACAAGTATTCAAAATGGTGGAGTTCACAGTAATTCACAATTATCGTCACAAGCACAGAGTGCAACCAAAAATAATCAGAGAAAGTCTCTTGATAAAGGGGAGAAACAGGAGGACCAACACAGTAAGCATAATGCTGAAAAATTGTCGCAGTCTGAAAAGAATGACAAAAAGTATGCACATACAAATGGTACTACTGTATCTTCCAGTGATTTACAATTTATAGAAAGGATTAGGTGAGTATCATTTGTTGACACGTAAACAGTTTCTACATAGATTTAAATTCTCGTAAATAAATTTTAATTGTATTTTGCAGTTCTGTAAACGATTTCGACGTTAATGAAGTAGAAAAAGACAAATCGGTCAAAGGACATAATTCTGTTAAGACACAATCTAATGGCTCAGCCGGCGGAAAATGGAATAATGTTAAAGAAAGTAAGGATACGTCGAACACGACGAACAATCAACGAGAGAGAAAAGGAAGACAAGCGAAAGCGGCGACTGAAACAATAAATGAGCAACAAAAGCAACAGGACGAATATTGCCAGAGGTATGATACAAATAAAAGATTTAATGAATGAATGTTCATTATAGTAATGATTAACTTAATTTTTTTGCAAAAGGTTACTCGTATGTCGCAAGCTTGAGGCAGATATTAAACGCCTAAAATCAGACTTGCAATCGAGTCGACAGGTTGAACAAGAATTGCGATCTCAAATTAACACTTTGTTAAACGGTGAACGACAAGCAAAAGGTGATATTCAACAGCTTCAACACGATAACGAACAGTTGCAGAGCAAGTAAGTTACTTTGAAATTTATATTATTCAACTACAGAAACTTGAGGAATATATACCTTTAAATTTTGATTAATTATGTACTCTTTCAGATTACACGGGCTAGTTACGGCTCTACAACAGGACAAACAGACAATGTCGTCTCTGGAGCGACGGATAGCCGACGAGAGAAGACAGCGCACAGCCTGCGAGGCATCACTAGCTTCCGAGAGAAGAGCGCGACGTGCTGCCGAGGAAGCCCGCTCCGCGATTCCGCCTCCGCCGCCGCCTCTTATTCGCCAAGAGTGCACAGACGCGTGCAAGTCCCGTAGAGCCCAAATGGAGCAGGATCTCAAAAGCTTGCGCCGAGAACTGAAAGCAAAAGACGAAAGGTTGATTTTGTTTTCAATTTCATGATCTAAAAAATTTTGTTCTCTATTTTTCTACATTATTTTAAACAATATTGCTGTTACAGGTGTATGGTTTACGAGAAAGAAACTGCTCATTGTAAAGAGAATCATAGTGAATCAGAAATCATACTTGGGGCTCTTAATGCGCTACAAGACAAAAATACTCATTTGGAAAACAGTTTGAGTGCGGAAACTCGCATCAAACTGGATCTGTTTTCGGCTCTTGGCGAAGCCAAGCGTCAATTAGAAATTAAGGAGAGTGAGTATATTTTTTTCTATCGAAAAAAGAACCTCATTTTAACTTCAGATATTTCAATTATTTTCGTTGACTGTTATTTGTTACTTAGGCCTAATCCGATCACAAGAGAAGGAGATCGATATCTTAAAGGCTAAAATAGCACAAGACTTAGCTGTCAGTCCACGAGACACGTTTGGTCCTGCAGCTCCATCATGTTCTACGTCAAAGCTCCGATTGGGGAATGACGTGCATGTAGGGAGTTCAAAAATTCGTTCAAATGAAAGTCCTTGTCCAGGCTGTACTGTGTCGAATTTAGATCCCAATGCAACAGCATACACACCTAAAGGATCATTGGTAGCATCTACCGAAGCTTAAAATCCACGTCTGTGAAATTGTTCAAGCCCAATAGAGCAGGGTGTAGATCGATGAAACGCGTTTCAAACAAAATTACTTTGTTATTAGTAAAAGAGACCATGTTTATTAATTAATCTTATTCATCACTGTACTCCACTTACATTTTTATGAACAGCGCAAACTTTTATCATTGTGCAAGTACTTTCTTAAAATTACAAGATTTATATCCGCAAAATTGACAGCATAATATTAAGAAACGCGATTCATATTATCTACTACAAGGACCATAACTGAACATGCTCAATATAAAAAAACCTGATTACTTACTGGTATATACTTTACAGTTGCCAGTGTCACTTAACTATGAAACTTCAAGGCTGTGGGTTGATTTTACAAAAGTTGTTTAAACGTTGTTTGTTTACAATTTTCTGTAGATTTTAAATATCCGTGGCTATGACATTCATTTATTTAATTTAATTTTTTCTAATACGTATAGCCAATATAAACATCAAAATAGTAACTTTTTAAAGAGATAACATTTCTAAATTAATAAATTGTCAGAAAATATTTAGTATTCCAGAAATTGTATAATAGTTATCGAAATCGTCCCACAATACATGCCTACAACATAATGACGGCTTGCTGAGTATGTTTTTACACGAATCGCGTTCTGAAACTAGTCCATCATACAAATTGTATTTTTAAATTCAAATTAATATTAAAGCCATCCTAAGACATCATTAAGAAATTCATTTGCTACGAAAACCGTCAAAGATGAGTACTGAGTAAACTTCATATTTTGGCGCACTTTCCGTTTGTTCCTATCAAAGCTCTGCTCTAAGGACTTTCAAACTTAAATATCTTTTTGTATGGATCTTAAAATAGAAAAATGACCTATGAAGAATAGCACTCTTATCTGTATGCGTAAAGTGTGAATAAGAATGAAATTCATTGAAATCGAATTGCTTGGGATACATACATTTGACATAATCGGTACTGTACTTGTGCTGTGAAGCAAAACTATACCAAGACAAGTTTAAAAAATTCATCATTGTATAATTTACCTTTATGCTTGTATTTCAACTTAAAATCAATCAATTTTTATTTTTTTTTAAATCTTTTAACGAAATTTCTCCATTATTTTATTTTATTACCTGCTACATTTTGTATTAAGTGAGAATAATTTATCCATCGGTCTTGGTATAGTTTTTCTGTAAGTGTTTTTGCAAATAAGTGACTATTGAAAAAATTTTGTAATACTTCGAGTTAGTATTCATTGTATAGGGTTATATGAGTTGAAATTAATTGCCACTGACTAGTTAAATTAACCATTTTTGTTGTTACACTCGTTCATGACTTTTGAAAGTGTGTAATTAAGAAGCCCTCGAGTCTCGTAAATATTGAATTGAAAATGTTCGTGGCAAAGGATTCTACCTGTGGTTCACATATGTAACCTGCCTATATTTGATTTAATTTATTACGAACATGATGAACAAACTAATTTTGTGATCGTTTTAATGAAGATAATTCAGCTAGCGGTTTATATGTCTATCTTCTGAGGAGTACATGTGAATTTTTTCTGTTTGACAAGATTCAAAACTCTGCCTTTATTGTTAAAGTAAAAAAAAACCTGGTAAAATTTATATTTCTTGTTATGAAGTAAACGCAGGCGGGCGTGAATTTTTTGTGATATTTTTACTTGTTTTTCCAGGTTTCTTTTGATTAGTTCTGTAACTAAATTAGACGACAAAAACCGTTTCGCAACATTTATTTATCAATAGCATCTTCATGACAATTAATTTTCAACATGATGTAATGACATCGAAACCACGACTAGTCAAATCTAACAAAGTTCTATGAGCACAAATATAATTAGGATACGTTTACAAAAATTCTTCCCTCTTTCTTACCGTACGAAAATAATTATTTTCTTGCTGTTGTTGTAAAGAACTATGTATATTTTGACGTTCGTTTCTATAATTTATAAAAGCTTTCAATTTAGGTCCCTTTTTAAAATATGTAAAGCCGTTAATGAAGGAAATCGCACTTTGCAAAGTTTTTAGAAAGAACTTCTTTAGATGGTCGTTTTGCCCAATGATGACTTGCGATCAGCATAATACTCCTGATCGTTTTACCTTCCGTATTAGTGACGCTATGACATTTTTTAATTCTAAGGAAAATAAAAAATGAAACGATTCGTCTCATTAGTACATACTCATACTTTCAGACTGAAACATCGCACGTTTATAATTATACTTTCAGTACAACAGATTCAGAAGCGAGATTTTGCAAATAAATAAGAGAAACAAATACACATCTGTACGCGTGTACCGTTTTGATAAAGAAATAGGCAGAAGCAGACTTATTTTTCTATTTTCTAATATTTATGCGATCCGGTGATATGATAAGATGATATTAAACAAAACCAGTAACAAAGAAAATAATAATAATATTAATAATAAAAAAAAGAGTGAAAGAAGAGCGATGATTTGATTTATAAGGTGAAATGTAACGATTCATACTGTTCGAGCTTTCATTTTTATCATAAAGCATTGTGTATGAGCACACTCATAAAACACTAATATTCTACTGCAAAGACATTCGCGAGACGCAATATCGTAAATGTACAAGGTTGTTATTATAATCTAAGAAATCGTTTCCTATTAGTTTGGCATAAGCTCAATGTCTTATTTACGAGTACGCGTATCGATGAGCGGATAAAACGTTCATTCAGAAAACAAAGCTGCTAAGCATCATCGTTATATGTGTAAAAGAAAAAAACAAATCGTACCTAATGCAACTGTGCTCGCAGTTTCTCATTTTCTATACATATACTTATTTATTTTAAATTCGATTGTCTTTTTTTTAATGTCGATAAGATGCGATGAGGTTGCGAATTCTTTTTGAACAAGCGCAACTGACTATCTTGTAATTCGACGTGTTCGGTTGTTGTGATATAGTTAAGCATATATACTTTCGTCAGTGCTATGCACGAAAGCTATCTTGTATCTTTTTCGTTATACTTACTTTTATTGTTTATTGCCTTCATAATGCAACAGGTCGTTCATATTTAAATCCTGTTGGTCATTTTTTTGTAAGTGTTATCACGCGCGAGACAGCAAGTACTTAATATTTTCGCTTTTTCTCTTTTTGTATTTACGTTACGCATTACACATATAAATCATTTTATTTTCGCAACTTTTCTTACTCATAATGGTCGTCTTAGTTTGGAGTTAGCAAGCACAAACAGATACTGTTTTCGTGTAACCATCTAAGATCTTAAACAGGTATCATTTAGAATTAGTAATTTATCTCTTAAATATTAGATTCATTTGAGATTGACTTGTTGTGTTCTTATCATACAAGAAAAAAATTAATTTTTCATTCGGCATATTTAATTTAATTTGAAAATTATTTTCTTAATTATTTTAGCAAATATATTCAATAGTAAGCATGAATTACTGAAAATAATGTCTTCCTGCTATGAAAAAAATACATTGTACATGTTAATTTTATTAAATCATAAATGAATTTAAACAACAAAAAACTTATTCACAAATATCTTTTTTGTTGATTTGTATGCTTACATATTTGATTTTGACGCACAGAATGATTTTCTCGATACTTTTTAATCAGACGAAACGTATGATGCGCTTCCAACGATTTATAATATGTACTTACATACTTGTTTTTAATTAAATATAAGTTAATGGCAAAGAGCGAGGCGATTTGCCGCTGTATTGATCTCACACGGCGTTATGATTTTGCCTTCGCGAATGTCTTTGCGTTATCATAAACGATCCGATTCACGTAACAGAATGAGCGAAACAGATATAAATTGTGCGAATAACTCCGCAATGCTTGGAAAAAAATCTCATGCTTCGAAAAACAGTTATGTTATGCGTAATTATTGCATAATTCCGCTAGAGATTATCGAAGTGCACAATTTTCTCCAATGTCATATGAGCAATCGATTACAAATGTGAACTGCGTCTTCATTGTTTAAAAATTTTCATGACTTCAATATACATGTATAAATTCGAAAGAAATGCAAGAAAAGATCGAAGTTTTATTTGTTAACATACATACATATAAGTTCATGAATCTCAATTTCAGATAAACATTTTTTATTCATTAAATTGCGTTTCTTTCTGTTTATTTTTTATTTTACTTTACTTTTAATTTACTCAAGGTCTTTAAATTATATCGTGAAAAATCAGACTAACAGTTTGCTGCTATTTTACACATATTAAAGTACAAATAGTACAATGACAATTTGCTTTTAAATTTGTTGTAATTATAAAAAACCTCTCAAAGTTACCTGCAAGTAAGATACTTCATCATTTTTAATGCATAGTACAAAGATCACAAGTCAAATGCCGTTCAGAAGAGTAGGATGGGTATTGCTACGTTACACAGCAAACCATTAAATAAATTCACTTTTTTTGGCCATTTTAATTACAAAAACATTTCTATCCACGCTGCGACTGTACATATGTAACGAGATTAATCTCTAAGTCAAGCATAATTTTATGATTGCACGTTATTTAGCCATCACATAGAGAGGTAAATGCAATTTAAAGTTTTTTGACATAAATCAGGTGAGAAAATAAGGATAAGATTTTCTATTACATAATTCAGTATTTTATCACAAATAGTGTAAGAGATTTTTAATGAAAATAGAGGTTTTAAAATCGTGTATGGAATAATCAATGTCATAGGAACATATAAACTCGCTCATAATCGTTTTTCTTTTACAAGCGTCGCGTCGTGTAATAATCGACTCTTGTTCTCTTTATTCAATAGTTATCACATGTAACATTGTCAAAGTTCAATGATCTAAGAATTTTCTTTTATAACTAGTATCCATTTTATATTGAAAATCGTAACTATATCAATGATCCATTGATGGAATCGTAACTTTTTATTTTTTAAATTTAATGTTGAATAATAATTACTTCAAAACCTAAATCTGTCTATACAATTTAAAAATCCTTTGTATATTAAAAATTGTTTACTACAATAATACGCAATATTTTGGTAAAAAATTTTAAAGTTAAACTATTATTATTTCTTTGGCACTTCTTTATTGGTATAAAGTATACTTTTAAAAAGTATATTATTTGTACAAAAGTAAAAATTTTGATTATCAAAAGTATGAGTACTTGAGATTCAACTATCTCCTTAATATATATTTAACTTATAGTAATAGATGTCCAAAACTTACACAAACTATAAATTGTAAATTTGAATATTAGATTTTATATAAAGTTTTATAAAAAGGCAGCAGTGATCTTTCGTTAAAAAATTATTTAAAAATTCTGATCTCTATAATTTGATTATTAACTTTTTCTTATGCACTTACTCAATTTCATGTATACTTGTCTATTCTGTCTCGTAATATATGGGCTGGATTTGTACGTTCTCCACCTTTAGTATCTATGAAGAAGTTTTTGTTCAATTCATTTTTATTTTGTATGAGTACTAAAAAAAGCTTGATTACTACCTTCGTAATAAACTAATTCACAGTAGTCTTTGCAGTCAGGATTATCGTTTAAAAGGTTTTGTAATGTCGTATAAAAACTTTTTATGATTTCTCTATTATATTCCTTGTAGAGAGCTAGCAATTAAATGTTATCATAGTTATATTCAAGTAAAAATTAATTGATTCTATCATTAAAATAACTCACAAGCATATCGATGAGAATTATCTTGAACTTCCAAAAATGTTTTTAATGGAGTTGCTCCCTCAGTTGCAAGATAATATGATTTTCCAGGCTTATTCGGACCATTGGAACGAAATTTATAAACAGTGTTATGGTAAGTGCGGTTTTTAACACCTGCTCTATCTATGGCAATGGTTTCAAGAGGCTAAAATGTATTATAAGAAGTCAGTGGAAAATTTACGAAAATTCAAACATATGAATTTGTCATCTATAAAATAGCAGCTTGCATTACCTGTACAAATTCCAACCAATTATTAGAGATTTCTTTCAAATCTGGAGGTATGTATGATGATGAGGGTATGAGTATAAAAAGTTTTTTAACTGGTATCTGAATTTTTCCATTTGAAGTTGCTTCAAATTTCTCCAAAGCATTTAATATACCTGTAATAAATGTTTAATAATTTTGAAATACTATACTTACACATAATAATTATATTTTTTCTTCACCTGCTCTTTCAATTCCTCCACTTGCTGGTAAAATAATTTTTAAGTAACCGTAAAAATAACTTCCTGCCATTGCAGTTCCAGGATTCAGTCCTGTAGAAAATATTGTAGCAACTGTTGTTGCTCGACATTCAGTCTACAAAATATTAAATCAATCTTTTATTCGCATATAAAAAAAAATCAATAAATCAATCAATATTGTGTATCACTACTTACAATGTTTATTGTGTAAAATAATAATATTGAGAAAGCAATAGCCAATAATGTAGCAAATGGATTCAACTGCATGATTTGTATCATACTAAAATTAGAATGTATGACTAGCGTCTGAAATGCAAAAGTAATATGATGCTATGGTAGATCTCATTATAATATATAAATAACTATTGTTATATGTATTTACCATAAAAGTAACAATTGTAATTGCAAATACAACCCAGGAGGCTATGTTGAAATTTAGAGTTGCTTTCATTACAGAGAAAAAATTCCCATTATAATCTGAATTGATGTAGAATAGCTCTTCAAAAAATAGACGTATTTTAAAAATTATTACACAAACCACAAGGAACATCAAACAGAAAATAAGAAGGTGCCCTGAAAAAAAGGAAAAAGGAATTCCTAATTAGTTGATAACACTTAATGCTAAGAAACACTAAATTTTATACATTATTTTTTTAATCTTACATGTTTCTTTTATGGCTTTGCACAGATCCTTTTCATATATTTGATTGGCGCATACTAAAAAATGTGTGTGAAAAATAAACTAAAATTATTGATCCATTTTTAAAAACAAATTAAGAATTCTCAGATTGATAGGAATTTATCAATTTATCACTACAAACGATTTGAGTCATTTGTTACTGTAATAGATTATTTTATTATACTTACGCATTAGAATTATGACCAAGCAAACAATATTAGCACCCAGATTCATCATGTATCTAGTTTCAGAAAACATGCTGTAATTAAACAAATAAATATAATATTACTATAGATAATCCCTCTAATAATATATGGTAAACATGATGTATAAGAATATAACATAATAAATTCTGATTATACTTACTTTTCAACAAATATTTCTCAATTATCAGTCTTCGAAATTAAAACAACGCATTTATAAATTTAAATCATGCAAAGTTTCATGATAAAGAACTTATTCTAATCTCACTAATGAATTGAGAATGTATAAAATTACCAAATTATATGTATAATAACCGCAAAACTGGTGCGCGATAGCGCGAACGATAGGTATCAACAAGTGACTTCATATAGAATGGAATCTGCAATGAATGCTCGTTTTATCTATCAAAAGCGGAAGTGTTAACTTCTCATACACTTCAGATTGCAACTCTCTTGCAAAAATGCACTCGCAAATTCTGCTTTGCAGAACGCGACTTCTGCGCCACACGTTGCCATAATTGATAATTTGCATGTCCTGCGAACTTACTTACTACAAACTATATATATGTATATACATACATTATACATATTCTATACATACATACATTATACATATTCTATACCTATATCACTATATATGTATCGTGTTCGTCCGACGTACTTATATATTATAATGTATAGTCTATGCTCCACTGCACGTGCGTTCGTTTATATTTGGAGGTTAACTTTGTGTATGCCGCTTTAGAAATCCAAATACGAACAATATTCAAAAATTAACATATAAATAAATTAGATTTGATTGAGTTATGGACTAAATTATAGTACACTGTTATGTTTATAATAAGATAAATAAATAAAGGTATGTATTTCATAAAATCTAATTATAAATTTACCACACATATTTCTAATTGTTTACCACATCTTAAACTTAACAATTATTCTTATAAATCATAGTATTTTCCTTTTAGAATTTAATTACGAAAAATGAAGGGGAAACTTCTTTCTATGGACAAGCCAAAAGTTTCTACAAAACGTAAAAAATTTGAAGCAGAAAATGAACTGAAAAATAAGGTTGACAATGATATCAAAGGTGATAAAATAAAGAAAAAAAAGAAGAGAAAAAATGACACCCATGATAAATCTTTTACATCTGAAAAGAAAGTAAAGTTGGAAGAGCTGAAAGAACCTATTGATCAAAATAATATTGAAAATGCCATTGAGAAAGAAAATTCAGATGCTACGGATCATGAAGAATTAGAGGTAGAACTTTCTAAAGAAGAAAGTGATAAATTCAATGGAAAGTTTCTTAGAAATGCGTTTAATTCTGCTGCTGGATTTAGCACTTTGCAAAAATTTGTAACATTGTGTAATCAAAATAATAAAAAAGATCTAGCTGCAGAGTACCTCCAAGCTGGCGGAAGTGTTCTTGAGATACTTCGCTTACTGGATTCATCAGAGAAAAAAAATATCAACAATGCATCAACCGTATTTGCAGCAATGCACATTGTAATAATGAAGTAGGTATTTTTAAATATTTCTAGAATTTTATCTAATTTTTTATCTAATAACTAAATATCAAATAAATATTCACACTTTGTTTAATATTGTATAAACTATTTTCAGGATTTTGGCACAATATCCTCAAATGCAATCCAGTGCTGAAGAGGCATGTCGTCATTTAATAAACACTCATCTGGCATCCATACATTTAATGCTTTCTGCTCAAAGTAAAGCAAAAAATCGCAAGATAGTGCTAAAATTACTAGCTGCTGTAGTTTCCTTAGGTGGAACGTTACCTCGTGAATTATTAAATCATTTATCATTTCACTCCCAACTTTTGGAGGTGCTAGTCACTCATTCAAAACCAACAGATTCACAGAGTGTCAGAACTTGTTTTATACATTTTATACTTGCATTTTTGATTGATGGTACTGCGTCTGATATACGAGCACTACTTGAAAAACGTGGAGTTCTCTCTAGTATCTTTGCTGGCCTAATTTATGATTACTCAGATGTAGTTCAACTTGTACTTACAACTGTAAAAAAATATATTTTGGAAAATCCTGTTATTACCAAAACCATAAAGCTTCGTGTATTTTCAACACCAGTGGTTCAAGGACTTGTTAATTTGTATAACTGGAAAGGACCTAAAAATTGGCCAGGTCATAAAAAGCAGAAATTACTAACAGAAAATATTGACCCAGAAGAGAAAGAGGTAAAATAACTTTTCATATCAAAATTAAATAATGAACAAAACTAAAATAAAGTGTAATCATTTTATTTTCAGATTACAGTATCTGCTGTACACGAATTTCTTATTATTCTCTTAACTTCTAAAAAATATGGTATTGTTTTTCAAGACAAAAGTCTCGGTACAGATTCTGGAAAACACAATCAATTGATTAATACAATTTTACAAAATTTGGATAAGCCTTGGGAACATGAAAAACCTGCAGAATTAATTGTAAAAATATTAACAGCATGTCCAGATCTTATCAAGTCTCAGTTAATATATAGTGAACCATTTTTAGTTCCAAGAGTTTCCAAGAAATGGATTTCTGTTATGCAGTTCATCAAAAGGGTATGTGGTAATATTTTATTTATCTAATGTTGTAAGATAAGTGATAGTTTATAATAGACTATATAAATTATTTAAAACTTTGATTTTTCTTTCAGATAATTAATGATGTGGATGTAGACCATTGCCTTAAATTATGCTCTTCAGATATGACTATTATACAAATGACAAATGCAATTTCAAATCTTACTGTACCACTGATTGTAATGAAAAATGCAGTCATACCATCCTTGGAACATAAGAGCCCTCTAATTCATTATGAAGTTATTAATCTTGTCTTAGTCATGATTAGAAAAATTGAGAGTTTTATAAGAGCATTTGAACGTACAAAATTTAATCCTTCTGAAATTTCTACGTTTAAAAATTTGCTATTGGAGCAAATCCTAAAAGTAAGGTTTTACATTTGTAGATTTAATTTTTATTTTCAATTTTATTTTTTGTTATTGATCATTTTTCTTAACAGCACATGCCAAGTTTTGATTGCATCTTAAATATTTGGATACAAGCTTTGTCTCGCGAATCAGATGAACAGTGTGCTGATGCAGAAGAAAAAGATATACATGTCGAAATAAAAGATCGCTTGTTGACTATAGTCAATCTTCTACAAGCTTATAGCGAAATGTGTCCTGAAATTTTATTGACATCTGGTACTGCAAACTTACAACAAAAACCAAATATTTTATTGACGAGTCTTGCTGATATTCCGGCTATTGATGAAGAAGAACTTACTTTTATGAAAGTGAAAGCTTTGAAAATTTTATTATGCTCAAATCTATCAGAATTTACACCAAATGAGGTAATAATTTATTTCTTGGTCAGTGATCATTATTGATATCTCTCAGCGTAAACTTTATACATTGCATTGTAATATTTTACAGGAAATTTTCAGTGTTTCATTATCATTTTTATTAACTAAAGTTGGAGATAAAAATATTTCATTTGATTCAGAAGTACGACAAACGCTAAGTTTGCTACTAAATGGATGTGGAGTTTTTGAAGGGTACAATGATCAAATAGAAATTTGGATTAATAGCATAACTTATCTTGATAGTATTGATGATAAGCTAGAAGTTGCTAGTTATGTTGGAAAAATGATAAAACGTGTTTATAAACATACTGAAAAATATTTGTCATTAATACACAAAGCTGAAGAAAGTACAGGAGAAGAAGAAATGGATATAAATAGACAAGAAGACATTTTTAATCGTAAGTACATAAAACTTATTCAAATATTTCTATTGCATACAGTATAATTCAAAGTATATTTCTATATTTTACAGAATTAAGTGAAAGAAATATTGAAGATGTGAAATTGCTATCTGCAATGTTACCAGTCACTGCAATATCTTTACCTTTATACGCAGCAGTGGAAATTCTAAAGAAACATTCTTCTGAAGCCTTAGCCCATTATCTGTCTGTTGTTTTTACGCATACATTACATTGTCAAGTATCATCAAAAGCATTTCTTACTTTACTAGAAGGGTTGAATATTCCTGGCCAAAAATATTTGACTAGCTGGTTAAATAATGATTCTCCAGCACTGTTAAAAAAACCTTTTGAATCTAAAAATATTTTTCGAATGGTTAGTAAAATTTTACATACTCTCGATGAGAAGTATAAAGTTTACACAGAAGAAATGCAGTTACGCATACAACTTAATGATGAATCATTCAGCTTTGCATTGACAAATTTTGAGGTAAAAGGTTTACTTCAAATGGTCATTTTCTATTTGACGCAATCCTTGCAAAAAAGTGATGTAGGATTGTCAAATGTTGTTACAGATGTTTTAACAACATTATTAACAATAGCAAAAGACATGAGCACAGATAACGAAGATTTGTTTAAAGACTGTGCCAAATGGATTTTTAAGCATCCAGTACTGCTACAGTATTTTGAAGGAATTTCTAAGAATAAAAACTCAAAAGAAAATACAATCACGACGTTACTTATTAAAATTTGTACTTTGTTTTCAAATTTTCAAAAACAGTCATACGTACTGCAGCATATACAACCATTTGAAGAAAAATTTATCATGCAGATCAAATCTGCTATTAAAAAAAATAAAAGCAATGAGACAAAAAAAGAATTGAATATTCACATGGAATTAGTAGAATGTCTACACTTAAATATAACGATATCCATAGACTTATTATCTGCAATTATGCGTTTACCCAAAGAAGAATTTGTAAAATTAGATAAATCGACATTATCTGTTTGGGGGGTAATGATCCCTAAATTGATTGACAGATCTTTTACTGAAGAAATAAGAAATGAAGAAGGTTTATTTATCACATTACCTGAAAGCTTGATAAAAAAAATATTTTCTTATTTAACGGAATTAAAGCTAGTTTATAAACAAGAAATGGATTCATGGGAAATTAGTTTATTCAAGTATTTATTAAAGTTTCCTCATATTATTTCTACAGTAGATGAAAGTGAGTATGAGTACAAATAATGGTATTTCGTTATGCAAGTCAAAGACAAGTAAATAAAATAACAATTGTGATATATTTTTTCAGAGATATTTACAACACTGTTGAAGGCTAACATAACATCAACCACTTTTAATATAATTAATTTACTTATTGAAAGAAACCCTAAATTGATCACAGCATTTATTAAATATGCAAATGTTAATGAAGATATCCTTAAGCAAAAAACTGTAATTTTGTCAATTTTATCAAATAGTTTGAAGCATAAATGGGATCAAGATATTCTAAATAAAGTATGTAATGTTTGTAAAACAGATATTACCAATTTCCTAATAGAGCCAAAAGAGGATGGGTTTGTTTGGATCAAAGAAAATGTAGATGCTGCAGCATTTTTAATAGAACATACATTTGGTAAGACTCGTTTATATTTTTTTTCTGTGTTTATGAATATAATATAGTAATATAAGTTTCATTTTTAGATGCGAAATCGTGTAAAGAAATTTGTGATACTATATTATCCAATGGAAATAAATTAGACGCAGTTCAGGAAGAGAACTTAAAATTACTTCAGATTGTATTTAGAAAGAGCACAGAAATAAAAGCAGATGCTTTGAAAGACTTTGTTCAAGTTCTTTTACATATAACAGTGTCGGCTCTTAAGAAGGATTCCAAAAATATATCAAAGTTGAATTTCTTCTGTAAAACGTTGATTGATTCAATAAGTATTTTGAAATCAGACGTTAATTTCACATTTGAAGAGTTGAGTAAAAATTATTCTTGGCCTCAGTTTACTCGAATCAATTTAAAATCTGGTTTAAAAATAAAAAAAGAAGACAAATCTTCAACATCTTTCTTATTAAAAGCTTTAGTTGCAACTTGTGATGTTGCATACAAAGATAATACCAATGAGGAGTATACAAAAACTATTTTTGAAATGACTACATCTCACTCTGAATTCATAAATATAATGTTGAGCAATGCAAGTGTAAAAAGTAAGAACCACGCATTTTTCTTAGGTTTTAAAACTGTTTTTAAATATTGTTTTAATTTAAAATACATTATTACTTTTAGGTGACCTTGCAGAATTATTATGGATTTTGGTTAAAAAGAATCATACAATTATGTTGGCAACTCAAATTCCTCTTTATTTAGCTGCGTACAATGCCACTTTAAGCACGAGTGATCAATATATTTTAAAAGTTAGTTTAAGAATCGTTAAATTTTATTTTAATTTTGTATACGATTTGTACATTCAATTAATTATGAAATTTGAATTCCGTGTGGTAGATTCTTCAACATTATGAAAATAATGGAATAAAATTAGACGACTACAGGCCCTATCTTTGGGGTAGTGCTGCTGCATCTCATTATAGCATCAAGGGAGCGACTGACACTGCTTTGTGGAGGCAACCTTCAACATCACAAGTTTTAGATTTGCTTGTTCCTGAAATAGTTAACAACACAATCAAAAATTTTCCTGTTAAAAGAAATTGGCAGGTTCGTATTTACATTATTCACTTTTACGATTTTCTATTTGATATGTTCATTTTAATAAATATACGAACCATCAATAATTTATTCTCAGTGCAATATTACAAAGGAACAAGTTAATTTAGATCAAATATACGATCCTTCATTTTATTTGCCAGTATTCACTCACATACTAGCAGAATATAACATTGTACCTTGTCACAAAGTGATACATAGCGGTGCACTGGCTCTAACGATCAGTGCTTGCAGTAGCACATGCGAACAAGTTCGATTAGCAGCTTTTACTGTAATTTCGAGGTTTTACTTTCATTTGGAAGCTACAAGGTTTGTAATTTTATGTTCATTTCTATCTACAATCAATAATCTTAATAATTCATTAATTTTCTATTCTTAATGAATGTTCTAGTTCTAAAGAAAAACTATTGTGGATAAACTTCATAGATTCACTCCGCAACGGCATTATACAAACCGAATCGCCGCTTACAAATATCCGATTAAATGGCTTTGTTTCGACTTTTCTATCGCGAACTTCCTTAGTAATATCTCAACCTTTAAATCCACTTTACTCGCCTCTCCAAGCTTTTCTTATGGCCAAGCCAGCTCTAGATCTCAATAATATACCAGAATTGTTACAACTGTATCATAGTTCAGAAATTGAACATAAATCCCATAGACACTGGATTCTAGAAGTCATACGTGATGGCCTGAAAATAGATAAAGATATGGATGTGGCTTTGAAATTTGTTCTATTCAAAATGCTGTTTGATTTTTACACTTCTACATTATCGGACAATTTATCAAAGGTAATAATTTTTCACGTTTTATAACATGTTCGGATATTTATATAAAATAACAAACTAATAATTCATTTATTTTTAGAATCTTATTTTGCAAATTATCAATTCCGTGACGAAATTACCAAAATCTTGTATGTTACTTGTAAATGGCTATGGACTTTTACCCTGGTTAATAACTGTTAGTGAACGCCTTAGAAGAGAAGACGTACAATCAATCATTTGTATAATTGACATTGTAAATAATATTTTAAATACTTTTCACGAAACTAAAACGAGGGAAACTCATCACCATTTAATGTTGATGAAAGTACTTTTGAATATCAAAACTTATTTCAACCAGAGTATAACAGAGGATTACTTCAAAATTTACATTAATATTACAAATAAAACAATTATTAATAATATTGTTGGTAGTGCCTTGACAAAAGATCATTTAAAAGATATAGTTAATTTTGCTAAACAGTTACTGGAAGAAGTATCTGTATGTGAAATAATGCTGCAATTCGGTTGTAAATTTGTTAATAAGAGAAATCTTGAACTTGACAAAGATGCATCGCCTCAAGAAAGTTTATGTAAATTAATTGATACTTGGTACAATTACGTTAAGAACTCTAAGTAAATTTTATCGTTTTGTAAATAGCTCTACTGTAAAGATATAAATAAAAGTTTATTTTTATGTTTTGTCATACTATATTGTGCCCATCATTTGCTTTGACTACCTTATGAAAATGTTAGACATGAATAAGATTTTGCATTATATCGGATAATAACATACATATACATATATAATTATTAAATAACTGAACATAGATGATAACCAACAAAATTTCATTTAAATTATCAAGTGCAGTATGTAAACACTTCTTACAAAACTTGTGGTTTTAAAATGTAAAAACAAATATAGAAAATATTACGACAGAATGGCACGAAATTCAAAATTGTTTCGTTCAAAAGGCAACAAAGATCTTGCGAAGAAATGTAGAAAAATAAGAAAAAACATCAGGAATACAAGATTGAGAGGAAAAGTTAAAATTTTGCAAAACTTTGAACCTGCTGGCCTTACCCATGTGAAAATTCTTAGTGAACAATTAAAACGGCGTATAAATGTCTGTTCAAAAGACAACATTTTGATTGATTTCGGTAAACCAAAATATTTCGGAAAACCAGAAATCAATCTTGAATTCATAAAGATTCCTAGATCGAAAATTGGACATTTTACTTCGAAAGGCGGTTGGGAAACCGGTAAGGATAAACGTTATCCAAACAACTGTTTATTCGATGCTGTCCGCGCTCAAGTTGGCATCAAAGCGAATGTTTTGCGTCGAATAGTACAGTACGTGCAAAGAAAAGAACCAAAAACACGTTGTATGAGAAAATCTGCCATTCCCTCATTACCTTATGTGACAGGTCAGAAAATGCAATAATAATCATGCATAAACTTCGTTACATATACATTTACTTTTTCGCAAGTACGAATAATTTTATTTTCGTTCTTGCGAATAGCAGATTTGATCGGTGGCGCAGCATACTATGGAAAATCCAAAAAAGACGCGGGAAAAATACTTGATGCTTCGCAGAAGGGACAATCACATCCCGATAAGCGGTCAGGACATCCACGAGGACACGCGTCTCATCCGAAAGCCAGCGGTTCCGAAGATTCGGTGGAAAACTATTCAAAATACGGGAGAAAAACGGGATTTCTTTCACGGTCGGATCAAGATCTGGTAGCTCATTTAATTTTGAAAACTAGTCAAGCTCGTGATGCCATGGAAATTTTGAATCACTTGGGAGAACGTGCCAACAAGGCGCCAGTGTACGTTTATCCAAAGCATTTGCAAATGGATGAGGATAAATTGCCACTAGTACAAGAGTGGGTTTCTGGAGAAAGAAAAGGAAAAGCTACTAAGATTAATGAGCTTGTAACGGTTCTCAAACACTTCTACCAAAAGCATGACGTTGACGACGAGGATCCTTTCGTTTTAACATGTTATCCTAAAATATAGTGTAAATTTTATAAGTATTATGTATACTTTTATATAAGAAGACTTAGATAATATAAATTCATATTTATATAGGTCCCTATAAAATTGTGGATCTAGGTATTTTCAGTCTGATACCTCAAGTCGATGAGGACCTAGATGAATTTATTTTGAGAATTTAAAATTAGTCTTTGTAGGGAGCGACGATAATATGATAATATAAGTAAAAAGTATACACGTAAAAATTCATATTGAAAAATGTTTCATTTTCTGGATGCGGAAGAGGTAATACGAAAAAATGACAATCTAAAATGTGCGTCCTTCAGGAGTTCTTTGAACCAACCTAAAAAAAACTTCTATCTTGGAAATCCCCGTCAAAATTTTCGGTCGCCATGTATTAATTTAAAATTATGAAAATTTAAAAAAAAATAGTAAAACTTTTTCAATAACTCAACTGAATTAATTAACGATCAGTAAAAAGAAATTATGAAAAACTAAAAAAAAAATAGTAAAACTTCTTTAATAACAACTAAATTAATTAAAATTAAAATTTCAAGAAGCACACTACATTCTTAACATGTTCGAGACGAAGGCAGGCCAAATAAAATTATACCACGATTCCAGGCTCCACAAAAATTACCAAAAAATCGACCATTCACTGCCTCAAAAACGTCAGAACCGTCGTCTCAAGCAGCAACTCATTGAAAGCTTGATCCAAAACGTGATCAGCAACGGCCCAGCAGGACTGCTTCACGCGAGCATCCTCAGCAAACTGCTAAATCGGTGCATCAGAGTCTGGAGCCAGAACCTCCTGATCGAAAAATTCGGCAAAGCCGACGGCAAGCCCGAGATCGACATCGAGTTCAAGAGACATCGATCTGCGCATTATCTCGGACACTGGACTCTTAGAGGCGGTAAAAATCCATCAGTACAACCCTTCGAATCTGGAGGACCGAACGACTGTCTTTACGATGTGGTCGCCTCGCAAACGGGTCTTGGAAGCGGAGAACTGCGTCGAAGAACGGCTATAGAGATGTGTAGAAATCAGCGCTCGCTTATCAAGTTTATTGTAGCTCGCAGTGACGGCGATCGAAGCTTCTGGTCGGTTGCAAATTGGATGTTGGGCGGCGCTCGATACTCCGGATACTCGCCGAGAGACGCTCAACAGGTCCTCGACGCGTCGCAATACGGACAGTGTCATCCGGAGGGGAGACAAGGTCACCCGAGAGGACATGCGTCCCATCCGGGAGCCAGTGGATCCACTGAGTCTGTCGAGAATTATTCTTACTCCAGGTGGGAATATATATTGTTAAAATTGGCTTCTCTATAGTTAAACGCTAATAGAAAATGAAATAAAAAAAAATTTCGTTTCTTTTTCTCCGGCACGTTATGCTATAAGCCTCTAATACAAGTGCTGATAATGAAACTGAAACTCTGCTAAAAATAATTTAGATGGCGGTCGGGTTTCCTGTCGAGGGACGAGCAGGATCTGGTCTGCCACTACACGTTGATTACCAGCAGCGCCCGTGATCTAATGGCACGTTTAAACAACGGCCAGTTCAAGGCCGACGCTCACATTGGACGCAACGAATTGGATTACGATCCACTACCCAAAGCGCAGGTTTGGAGCGGTGGGCAACGGCAAGGATCGCCCGGTGACTTTTATACTGTCTGCCTCGTCGGAAAACACTTTTTGAACAGACACAACGATTCCAATGCTGATATATTTATTTTAACTTTTTATCCTATCCTGTGAAACTCGAAATATTTTCGAAATAAAAAAATAGCAGAACATTTTAAGTTATCACGGAATATTTTTTTATACTTTAACGTAAACATTATATTATGAATATATACGCACAGAACAGAACTTGACGGGACTGTTTACGTGAAAAAAATATACACAAGTGACTCGGCAAAAGATATGATCTGGACTATTAGAGACCACTAGAGATAAGCGTAACGTCTTACGAAATGAGAGATAATCACGGCTCTCGTCCTTATCTCCGAGAGTCAACGTCCCACTCACCGCGCAACCCTCCAAAATTGCCTCCTTGCATCCTACTTGCATATTCCTCAGTCCCTTAACGTCCCCGTAAAATTCAAATTTCCCGCCACGCCATCTCAGCCTGTCGCTCCCGTCGCCAGAGGTCAGCTCGATCGTCCTCGAAGCTCAACCTTGCTCTCCAATCGCGATATCATCATCCATTTCGCGCGTACCTGGGTCGTCGATCGAAAGTTCGCGCGCCCTTCTGTTTTCACGTGCTCATAATCATCGGCCGTGCCGCCCCCACGCCGCGCTCTCGCCGAGACAAGCCGAGACCAGTCCACCACACACATAGGCTAAAATATACTCAGTCTACGGAACGGCGCAACGTGGGCGCAACTCTGTCGTCATCGTCGGCACGGGGCGTCGTGTGCAAAAACGTATACTCGACTCATCCTGCCATCACCAGCACAATCTCTCGCGCGTGCAAAAGGCTGACGTGAAAATATGCAAGTTCCCCAGCAGCAGTTGTAAGTAGTTCCTATCATTTTGGAATTACCCATCGCCGCCGGAGAACGAGCGTAAGAGAGCCGAGAGTCGGAGTCACCGAGACCCCGACGCAACAGAGAGGAAGAGAAAAGAGCGCAAGAAAACGCGAAGAAGACGTTGCTGGTGGTGTCGTCCTCTCGTCGACAGGAGTCAAGTAGCAAGCGAGCTATCGAAACGCAACGAATGTTCCTCCAACCCGGAGCAGTACTTGTACCCTTTGAGACGCTGAAGAGCCAAACCGGAACCAAGGCCTGGTCGACGAGCAGTGCCGAGCACCGCTCGCCCGGACTACCTGCGTTCTGACTGATTTTTGCGACACAGTCACCGAAAACCTCCATCATTCCGTCAATAACCGATCACGGGCCCGCAGGGTGGCGATCGTTCGACAAGGTGAGTCATATTTTTATGTATCTATATATATACACCTCGTGTATCTTTTCTCTTCTAGACCTGCTGCCTGATTATTTCGGCGGACGCCCCTTTCACGCTAGACTTACTACACTATAGCTCGTTCGCCACACACTGTGGTCTATTTTTTTTATTCGTCACAAATGACTAATGTGCGTACAAAAGCAACAAGATAGGCTATTCTACTCTCGTCGAGCTTATAATACGGAGATTAAGAAATTCTTATAATCTCGAACGCTGCTCCGAATGTCGCTCGATGAGCGAGGTCTCTGCTCCGAAGTGAAATATATAGCGTGAAACGGGCGCCGGAGAAAGAGAAGGAGTAAGTTCGAGCTCCCCTTTTGCTGTTTCGTTCGCCCCGTGCAGGCCGCCTCAGCAGCCTCGCAACAGCACATACTTAGCAGCATACGTAAAAGGCCATCGGCGCACCGAAGACTCGCCGATCACGAGAGAATTTCGTTTATTTGTCGACGATTAACGAGCTGCCACAGGCTTATCTCTCCAGACGCGCTTTTTGACCGCGTAGAATCTTCTCTGTCTCTCTTTCTCTCTCTCTCCTTCGTATATATAGCTTGATATGTTCTATATAGCTTAGTAGACGGACACTCTCGTGCCTCGTGCTTGAACTTTCGACTGAATCCTTGAGCAGAATGCTTTTACTGTTATTTTTAATGATGACGAAATCCATTGCTCTTTTGAGATTATTGATTGATGTACTTTGCAGTCATATGTTGCTCGTCGAAGAGGTGTGCATATCTCTTCGTTCGTGTAAGATGATCCCTGGTCGAAGTGGGCTGAATGCTTTTAACTTTAGGCTTCACTTGATAATTTGTTTGCCAAAAGCTGTTGTCAAGAGAAAGAGAATCTGAAAAAGATTGGTACAGTAAGGCCTGTTATGTCATAGCGATAAGAGTCAAATAATTTTTGATAAGTTTTTGTTGAAGTGAAGTTTTTGTTGGAATTTGTGCAGTTAATTTGAGTCGATTATGAAATATTACTGTAATTTACTTTGGACAGCGTATTATATATTTAATCAACGTTAATATTGTTCGCTCTAGGTATAAAGGTTAAATCAATTCTTTATTGGTAGTTGATCTAGATTCAGAAAATCTCATTATACTTTACCATGGAAGGTTTTATAAGCAAGGTTTCATGCCAGGAGCATTGGAATGACTTGTCACAGCAGAGTGCGAAGCAATGTGCGATACTCTATGTTTGCATAGCTCTCTGCTACACTTGAGCACTGCTAAAAATAACACAGCAGAGGTTCGCAAGACATGGAAGGTCTGAACAATGAAAAAGAGTCTTGCTTCTTATAAAATTTGTAATTTTTAGTAGAGGAAAATTTTCAAATATATTATAATATTCACAGTAGAACCAAATAATTTTAATTAAAATTATCTAGAGAAATTCTTGATATGCACTCGTTCTTCTCCAGTCACAACTGTGCATGAAGGAATAAAGTGTTGCTCCCACCTTTCTACAAACTCTTATCAACGGATGTTCTTGACAGGCTTCTTATTAATGATTTATTATCTTTAAGAAACTTTATCAAACAAAATTTTTTCACGAGGCAGATCTTATTCGTTACATTAGTTGTTCCTTGTAGTATACTGGTATTAACCGATTAGACCGCTTGTGCTCTAGACATTTTTCAACTTTTATGCTAAAACTAGAGCATTGAGATAAATTGCAAGAGCAAAGTCATTCTAAGTCGTAATAGTTTCTTATCAAATTTACAAAGTATCTAGTTCATTGTAATTTAATGATTCATTTACTGATGCAATTTGTAGGAACTTATTGCGCATGAAAAATGACAAAAATGATAGGTCTCAATATAAACTTTAAGTTACAAAATATTTGCAATTTTTTGTAGAATTACAGTAAGAAAAGAAAAAACTGTCAATCAACAAGCAATAATTTGTATTTGAAAGTCCAATATCGCCAATTAAACTTTCATTTGTACGGCACCACTAGTTTTTATTGATGTCAAAAATCTTCAGTGTCATAAAATGTACCACTGATTGATATAAAATTGTCTCAACGCTTGGTCGATAACGACGACCACAATTCAATAACAATGTCTACTACGAACTTTAATAGTTAACTATAAACCTCGCTATAAACAATTTCTCGTTTTTTCTTTTCACCTTGGTACGCTTCTTTAATCTTAATCACACGAGGAAAAACTGTCATTAAAATATAATTATACCGCAACGATACTCGAACACAAGTGTATGCGACGATCCAGTCTAGCTACACATTGTTATGATTATAAAACAAGTGCGTAAGTAGACTCGCCACCCGCATCAAGGTAAACAAAGAATAATAACGCGTCCGTGCATTTCCAGTGAATTGCCGATGCTAAGCTTGGAGGAATTGATCGCTTTCGATTTCTTGCACATATCAAATCGACACGTCCGGACATATATTTATATGTTCGCCTGATAGCGCGCATGTTAGGTATTATAATTCATCAGTCGCGGTGGCGACGTCAGGTATTTCACCTGAGGCCTTGGCGCAATAATACACGTCGTTGTAATTGCAAAATTACGTCATTCACGCTCGCACGCGCGCGGCGTTACTATGCGCTTTGTCAAATTTTCCGCGCTCTCGCGTCGTGTGAAACTTTTAATGATATTCCCACAAGTATACGCGCAGACCGGTTCGAGCTGGTCTTTATCTTTATTTCTTTTTTGCTTGCCGATCGTTCAGGGGAAGGGACGGAAGGAAACAGCGAGGGTAGCCGAGTCGTATCGTTAGTGGCGTGAACACGAGCTTTGAGATTCATTGAGTTCACCTTTTACGATAGCGGTTTATTAACGGGGGATGCACCGAGATTGTGATTGATGAATGGGATCAATGTGTCTGCTGTCATTCATTCTTTTTAAGTGAATAAATAAAATGTTTCTTTGCGTTATAATTGCATTTAAGATTTTTAATTTTATAAGCGTTAATGAATTGTGCGAAAGTTAAATAGTACATTGATAGTATAGTAAAATCAAGCGTTTAGTAGTTAAATTTTTAACGATACGAATAGAATACATTTTTAGATGTTTTGCAATAACTTTTTACAGGAACTTCAAAATTCCATCTTTGTTTTGTATGAACAACTGATTTTTTTCATATTTATTTACTTTCTTATCAGATTTCCTTACTGTGATTACTTTAAAATATTACGACCAATTAATACGTGCATATGATTAAACGTTTCAGCGATCGATCGACATATTTTTAGCATCGATACCCAAATAATCCTTTGTTGCTCATTAATCAGTCTTTTTTTTAATCTTGCCGCAATATAATGTAAGAAAAAATTGACTGTTCCTCAAAACCAAATTTTATCAATCGACACATTGTAACTATCTAATTGGAAAGACGTTGTACGACCGAGAGGAAAGAAAAGATTACTTGACACAAAAGCTCAGTCATTTATCGTCACGCGTATATCTTACATTGTAAAAGTTATATGGAGTAATTAGCGTGCGTCTGGATGATATTCTCCAGACTTCTCAGAACATTGTAGGCGATCTTGCGTCATCAAGTCATCATGTTTACTCGTACTGTTGAAAAGGAAGATATCGTGTAACAGGATACACAGCTTTGACAATCCTTGTCTAATCGTATTTAACTCATGAAAATGAATCCTCGTGTGTTTCTTACAGGACTTTAAAGAGAGCGAAGTGAGGAAACGTATAATAAAACATATTATCCTCGTAATTTTTCGAAAACTATAATTAGACATTTACGTACTTATGTGCAATTCATTTTTTGGACGTTTTATTTCGTCTGATAAGTACGAAAATATCTTCAGGATAAACTGAGCATGAGCGTCAGTAGGTTGTAAAAATTAATCACATGAGGAACATTTACCTTTTACTTTGTGAATTTACATTATTTCGTATGTATGTAGATAATTATATACTATAAATAAATTTTAATTTTTTTGTAAGATAAACTTTCTTAATGTAGTGATTTCATAGGAGTATAGTTTTCTTGTTAAATAATATTTATAACAATGTTTTAATTTAACGTTGTGCCCATAGTAGGTTCACATCCGTCTTCTTAAAAAGAAGTTGAATTTTTGTTTTTTGGTTGATATATTTTGATATTGACCTCAGAAAGTTTATCATCTAATGCGCATAAATTTACTGTAGCGCCTTGAAGGTCAAATGAATTGTTATGCAAGTAAAGATTATCTACTTTGTTGATTGGAAAAATATAAAATATTTCATTATTATTATTTTCTATTCTGAAACTTTATAAGCAGCTGTTATACATTATTTTTTAAGGTTGATTATGTTGATTGAAATTTTAAATCAGGACTTCTTTATTGATAGCCATTATTTATTTCAGAAAACTATAGATTTTTTCTTGCTGTTTTGATGTTTAACCTTATGAGTCATCTTCGCGTCAGGATTTCGCGTCATTCGCTTGCATGCATCTTAGTTTTGACGTTACGGTATTTCTAAGCAAAATGTTGTCATGTACTCGGAGCTTCCGTTTGTAAACATAGTTTGCAAGCCTCTGAGTTTCTATTCAGTTATTTAGTAATTATAGCTTTTTCTCAAGAAATAAAAGGACGTTTCATTATTTGCTAAATATAGAAATTTAATAACCTGTTCAAATTTTAACGATTTACATTAAATGAATGACGATTTAGTGCCAAAATATAAATGGCTAATAATAAAAATGATCAAGACTTAATCGAATATAAGCTTCGATATTTACACGAAATTAGATAATGCGAGTAATCAATTATAGATATCAATTGATTTCTAATTGCGCAGCATTTACCTCGGTATTTATAATCAATCATTAATAGTAAGTAGCAAGATGAAAAAATTAGATCGTAAAATGATTATCACATGATTTATATATGATTCAGATAACAACATTAGCAATATTTTGAAATTCATGTTATATTAATTTTGATACTAATACGTAATTATACATTTTTTTGCAATTTCAATTCGAAGCAAATTCTTAAACGAAGCCTAGAATTAAAAAAAACGCTTATCTTAATACTTTTAATAATGCGACAGCAATTCGCTGTGACACTCTAAAAATGTCGACATTATCAATGACAAGTCAAGTGAAGTGGACGCTGTCGATGATTTTTGTAAAAGGCATTTTTTATCATTTACAATGTTGATAGATAAAACGTACGAAATAGCAAAGAGCGTGCATTCACCAATAAATTACTAGTTCACTTTAACCAAAAGATATATTTCCTTAAATAGTAAACCAATTTCGCATTGGGTTTCGTCTATAGAGTGCAATGTCGTAGCAATGAATCATTGAGTATACTGTCAACATCAGATACAAACATTCCAAGTAGTATAGTGTCGTAACTTTATGCAAAATAGAACAATGCAAGAAATTTCGTATTTCCCTATTCAAAAAGTGCCTTGACGTTTGCTCTCGCATCCCCAAAACCGCAAACAAACTTCTTCGAAAAGTCTCCAACGTACAATTCCATGCATACATCATTTATTTTCTCAATGCAAACAATAGTATCAATTATTTTTCCTCTCGCCGCATTGTGCTGAGTAACAGTTCGCTTGCATCGCAATATCTGAGTACTTATTATATAGAGTCACGAAGAGATAAAGCTCGAGCGCGTGAAAATCCGGGAAAAACTGCTGCGCCGCCCCCAGCAGCGTTTCCAGTGTGAGCCATTCCCTTATACTCCCCCCCATATGCCTTTGAGACGGCACGACACTCAAGACTTTTCAAATCTCGGCGCGTGCGCGTATATCACTCGAGACTTGTCAGATAAGAGCGTCGAGCCGATTCCCGATTGTGTGTGTGCGCGCGCGCGTATTATACGCAAGACGACGAAGACGCTTACAGGGATCACGGGTATACCGGCTGATAATATACTTATCAAGCTCATATAAATAGTGGCCTAAATAGTAGCTTCGGGTTCAGAGCCGCGCTGAATTTCACCGAGCTTGCAAGATACACTGGAAGCGCATCGTTTCGCGAATTTCTACTGTAGTAGTTTACGTTTTTAGTTTTGATTGTTCGTTTAGTACGAGTGCTGAGTTACAAATAGCCTGTGCAGTCAATATTCTGGCTGCACAAACTTTATATTAAGTAGTTTTTTATTGTATGTGTGATAAAGACGGCACGAGAATTACTTCCCACGTAAAGGTTTGTTAGCAACAAATTATCTTTGTATTATGATTATTGATTTTTTTGTTAGACTTTAATTATAGCAGAATTATTTCAAAGAAAGATGGTTAATCTTTAAAACATTTGACAAGAGCAGTAATAATTTACAGCAAGAAATCTATTATCGTGAAAGCATGTTTTTTCTTTAATTTTCCTCATTTCTTTTAAACAAAGATTCACATGAATGATTTCTTGAAATGTTTAATCATAATAATGATGTTATTCAATTTTTAATGCAATTTGTTAAAATGAACGATAAATAATTATTTTATTTTAATTCGCGAGACGAGAATATTCCGTTATGACGTCGTTACACTGTACTATACAATCGTAATAATGCTAAATTAACTGATATGATGCTCTACAGATGTAATGATAGAGATAATATTTTTAATAAACTCGATAAAAAATGCACTAATACACATTATTGCACACGATATACGAACTATTTTCTTCAAGTTATTATGACACCCATATGAATCGCTCATAATCATATATTTTTATACTGTTAAAAAAAAAGTAAAAATGTTAAGACTATCCGAATCGCAAAAAGCGATTCATGTATACTATCCAACTCGCCTAAAATTATCTACGCCGCTACTGTCAACTAAAGTATTTGACGTTATATATGTATGAAAAATGTATCATAAGGACGGGGGGTTATCAGCAGATATCTATTTAAGTATTCTTTTCCTCGAAAGTAGCCACCACAATTTCTAACTGATAAGCGTAAAACAAATTTCGTCTTCATCACCCCTTATCTCGAACGAATCGCTGATAAGGAATTAAATCTTCTTTCCTCGATGACCTTATCTGTCATTGCAATCGGCACCAGACTGTCTGGAAATTCAATCTTGCCAACTAACGCTGTTTCAGACAATCGGTGTTAACGCAATGATTGATTTACGATATACCACTTGCGTATTAATTCCAAACATACTATAAATTAGCGCATAATCTGGTTACTTTTACTAATGATCGCTTTATTTTCTTTTTGTGTTACAGGGTTCCGTTTGCGATAGGCTGGTCGACCAGTCTGTTGGGTGTTTGAGCAACAGCGGCAACTGGAAGTTGGCCCTGAACGCAGAGCCCCCGTGGCTTTGCTAGCACCCCTAACAGAGAATTCGTATCACCCCGCCTCCTCACGACTCTCATCATTTTAATTGACAGCTGCCTCGTAAGTATATTCGATATTATTGTGTATTATTTTTACGAGAAATGTAATGGTTATTGTTGAGTTTCATGCACTACGTACGTTTCTCAAGTTTTTACTTTTCAACAATATGCGCGCCTGTTTTTATGCAAGATAATATATATTTTTTTCATTTTAGCTTGAATATTATTAAGATATATTCGAGTTGGAAATTTGCTCGTTATCGTTTAAAAATTTATCACACTCGCTGTTGCCGAAATGAACGTGGAATTTGTTGGATACATTTTTTTCTATATAATTTAAAAGCGAAATAAAATACTTCAATAATTTTATTTATTTTTCAGTTTGCTGCCTAGCTACCACAGAGTTTTTTAGATTATTATTTACTCCTCCAAAAAACCAATCAAAATGAAGGTTACGAATCTGGACGAACGCATCCACGTATTGGACAACAACTCCACTTTGATGACCGTAATTAAGGACATCGCTAACAGTGGCTTGCAAGAAGAAGCTTTTTATGTACTGGACGTCGGAGACATCGTACAAAAACATCAAATCTGGAAGGAGAAATTGCCACGTGTTGATCCCTTTTATGGTAACAAATTTAATTATGATGATTACTATCGTATTTCAGTATAAATTTACCTTGGTGATAAATTAATCACGTAACGTATCTGTTTATAGCCGTTAAATGCAACGATAGTTTGACTGTATTGGAAGTACTTGCTTCACTTGGCGTGGGCTTTGATTGTGCATCAAAAGTGAGTCTCTAAAAATACATTTTGCATCTATTTTCTCACCTTTATTTACATAATGCGAACATCGTTACTTATACAGCAACGTTTATTTTCAGAATGAGATTAACAAAGTTTTGGATATTGGTGTCGATTCTTCGCGAATTATTTTTGCTAATCCTGCCAAGCCGGCTTCGCACATCCGTCACGCTGCCGCTGTCGGAGTTGATCTCATGACAGTCGACAATGAAAGCGAATTGCACAAAATTAAGAAGCTGTTCCCTACAGCTAAGGTAAGAAATTTGAAACCGTTATGAATGAAATTCATCAATGAAGATACTTTCAGCAATCGTGACTCAATTCAACTTACACAAATTTATTTTTGCAGGTTGTTCTCCGCATCCGTTGTGATTCAGAGGTGGCCCAATGCCAACTGGGCATGAAGTTCGGTTGCGATCCTACCTTTGACGCGCCTGGTCTTCTGCGCCTGGCTAGACTGCTGGATATCGATGTAGTTGGAATCAGCTTCCACGTTGGTTCCGGCTGTCAAGACCCACCGGTATTCAACCGTGCCATCTGTCACGCTAAGAATCTCTTTGATTTGGCTACCGATATTGGATTCAAACCCTACTTGCTCGATCTTGGCGGTGGCTATCCCGGGAACAAGGGTACTAGCATTGAAAAAATTGCTGACGTTGTCAATCACGCTCTAGACGAGTACTTCCCAAGTGAGTATTACAAGCAGTAATTAATTTTTTCACTGTAGCAAACTAGAACTTTCGACGAAGAGTAGGCGGAATGATAAACTTCTTTCTTTCGGACCGTTATCTAAACTCGCTGATCTTAATATTTTTCAGCTGACGATGTGCACATTATTGCTGAGCCTGGAAGATTCTACGTAGCTTCAGCTTTCACTCTCGCAACAGCAATTCACAGCAAGCGCTCTGTTCGTGCTGATGGAAATTCTCCCGGCAACGTCACTCACAACATGTACTACATCAATGACGGTGTTTATGGATCTTTCAATTGCTTGCTCTACGACCACCAGCACGTGACGCCAATACCGCTGCGGTCTGGCCACGGCAAAATGATCCCGTCTAGTATCTGGGGCCCGACTTGTGACGGCCTGGATCAAGTTGTGGAGAATGTACTGATGCATGAGATGGAGCTCGGTGACTGGATTATCTTTGAGAACATGGGCGCTTATACTCTACCTGTTGCTTCTCCATTCAATGGTTTTCCAATTCCGAAAGTTCATGTTGTCGCTGATGAAAGCATCTGGTAATTATCTCGACTAAACTTAACCAATAACTGTTAACAAATATTTATTTAAACCTTCATTTTCAACAGTTTTTATATAATTATTAAAAAACTAACTTGTGATTTTTTTGTTTCAAGGCTTTTGCTGAAAGATGCTTTACCTTTGACTGAAGAACACTTTGTACTTGGAGACACTCCACAAAACCTACGTCTTGGTTTAGATATTGGTGGTACGGATGTTAACGCCTGGAACAATCCAGCCATGGAATTGGCCTCTTCTGAAATCAGTTCCGAGGAAGAGATTTTGGTTGACTCCGCTACACCACCACCTTTTATTTACGACTACGTAGATGTTGATCCGCTGAACTGAGAACGACGCACAAGATGCAAATTAAAGTCTCGCTATTATACGGGGAACACTTGGCCTTACAGGGTACTTAATAATAATGTTAGTGCATTTTTAAATCATATTCACTTTGATGAATATAACATTCCTTCTTTATAGCGAACAGTAAATGATATAAATGTATTATATGTAATCTTCTGTAAGTAAGAGCCAGGTGTTCCTTTGTACATAAGAGACTCTATGAATGTTACAAGAACAAGTACAACGCAGCTTTGACTATGCGCCTGCAAAAAAAACTAAATTTTTGACTTTTTACTTTTATTTGGAAGCGATATACTATATACATTAGAGTATATTGATAAATTTTTTAAAGTAGAGTAAATATTTACAACAGTACTAATTTCAACTTATACTTAGATAATATCAGGAGATAATGAAAACTTGTAAGTTGTGATCTGGAAGGTTATTGCAGTAATTTAATAGGCTGCATACAAGTCTTAAGTAGTATTGCTCGAACAAGTCTCGAACTTTTAAAAGAAGCCAATAACATCTTTGATCGCAATAACAAGTTTCTATCTGAGGAAACATATATGAAAGCAAGAAACAGTTTTATAAGGCAAAGGTTGAATAATTCGTGTTTCGTAGTACTTAATGGAAAATTGAGTTATGGTATATGATCGTCGATAACAAAAAAGAAACGTAACAACAGTTGTAACGCGATCGTTGCTCTTTCTTCTCGTATTCATGCGTATTCAAATAAATGTGAAAAATCGTACGTATATTTCTAATGTAGCGGTATATTATGCCGACTTCGCGTAGCAAAGTGTCATCGTTTAAAGTTTCGAGCATTTAGCACTTATATAATGCATGTGTCGTTCTAGACGAATTTACAACTATACGAGACACGTGTAAGCCGAGTTAACGATTTCGTAAATATTTCTTTACTGCCTTTGCATTTCTTTTAAGTCGTACGATTATAGTACATTTTTTTCTGACAAGGGTCATCATCGTGATATCGTCACGACGTACAGCCCATATTATAATACGCCGAAAAAGCGATATACTTTTTTATGAAAGTCAAATGGAAGCATTGTACAAGGTTTTTGGAAGTTCAAATGTTCTCTATATACAAAAAGAAGCATAATATGTATTTTGTAAGAAAAGCACTTGCTTGAATACTAATCAAGTTTGGATGCATTCAGTTTCTGTATCAAGTATACAATAGGAGGAAAATTCATTTTAATAAAATTTATAAGTTTCTGTTTTCCGATTGGCAAGAAAATTGGAGATCAAGAAATAAATTTCAACTCTGTAGGTGTGCTAGGAACTTTTAAAAGGCATTGAGGCAGCTGTCATAGAAAACAAAAAAAGGATAATTAGGTTTCATTATTATAATTACCCTTAATGTATTATACTCAGCTATTAATTATTATTTTAATTATTATTGTTGTTGTTAATTAATTATCCGTGAGCTGTCACGTGTAATGAACTACGGTAGATCAATAAATTGTATTTGCAGACGTACTAAAAAAATTGCATTGTATTTAAATATCCATCACCTTTACTTTTAATGTAGCTTTTATAAATGATTAAAACTTTTGTTTATTGGCTACTGATTTGTATAAAAAAATACTTCGCCCGTGATAAAAGAAGTTAGTTTTATTAAGAATTTCTTTTTATCTTAAGCTTGTATGTGTAACTTGGCAAAGCACAAAGTCGATTGATTACGCAATGAATTCTAATTTTTAATCGAGTTTTTCTGTCGCCAGGGCTGCTGATCATTAACTGACAGATCTATAGAAGATTCAAATTACTACCTAATAGTCTTCCACTAAAAAATTCAACGATATAGTAGTATGTGTATACATACATCAACAATATAATCAATTACAGAATTGTTTCAAAGTAGTGATGTCATTATAATTTCATCTCGAACTGATTTTCATAATGATTTCGTCTAAGTAAAACAGTGATATATGATAATCAAAAAACCAGAAATCGAGAAACCTCGCAAAAATTACGATGATTTATTTGAGTTTGAGTAGAAAAAAAAGTGGTTGACTAATTCCATACTTCCTTAATATTGCGTAACTATTATACTGTGCTAAATTAATGCAAAATTGCAATGTAAAAACATCAAATTGAAAGATAAATGGACGTAGAATTAACGGCAGCAGCATATTTGTAGAAAGAAGAGGTATAATCGTGCTTTATCGTCTAGCTTTTCTTCGAAAAAAATAATTATAATCGTCTGCGCAAACGTTGTAATATAATATGCTTTAAGAAAAAAAGGAAAAACATGTCGTACAATCGATATAGAAAAAAAGTCGAAAAAATAATTTAATTTATACAAGAATGAAGAGGACAAACATTCAAGCGTCAAACAATTTTCATTCAGTCTAAAACCAACAGTTGGACATCGGCATCCACGCTAGTAACCCAAATGACATTTCAAAAGAAAAAAAGCGTCGATCAATCTAGCCAGTCCTGCAGTACAACAACACAAACAAACCTTCGCTCGCTTCACAAAATTCATTCAATCCAATCATCTCATCAATACAAAAAGCTTCAAGAACCTCAAGAGTTTGTTGCACAACGTTGCTCTTCTTTCCGCGCTCTATAGCTTCTATATTTTTTTTCCGGCATAGATATTAATACGCATTGCGATATCGCGATAGAAAGTGTATCAGGAAAAATTGTTACGGGCCAGGTGATCGAAGAGTATAGTAGCCGCGGGAGCGCATTATATTGCACGGTTATGCGGATAGCCGCAGATGATGAGCGTAGGAGAGTGCAAGAGAAATTAGCGAGTCGAGCGCAACGAGCATCAAGACGCTATATATCGTGAATTACGCAATATATACACACGGGCGCATCTCTCGAGGAAGAGGCGAGTGCAACGAGGCGTCCAGTTTACCTAACGATCGATTAGCGATCGAGCGCCAGAAACTGCGATGTGTATATTATACTCTTTGTTAATTATGACTTGACGATGCCTTCAAAAGTATGCGGCTCGTGATGTTTTTGCGACCTTCGTCGAATGTGACTTTACGAGAGAGCAGAACTGTTGAGTATTCGATTAAAGCTCGAGAGATAATCTGATTATTTTTTATTACGTTGGATAAAGTTAAGCTTTCTTTCGGTGATAAGCGATTCTGGGTTTTTCTGTCTATTTGGCACGATAATATTATTGAAATTCTAATTGCGACTGAAAAATTAGAGATTAATGCCAGACGCGCCGATTACATCTTCTTTACTCTATTTTGATACGAACATAGTCGAAGAGTCAAAGTTCGTTTAGATTATTAGTCCGACGGTCCGACAGTTATTGAGCGAAATATGCGTGCGAAGTAGTCTGACCAAACTCGGTATGTATCTACTTGGACACGATGAAAGCAGACGCATAAAACGACTGTCTTTATCACCCCAAATAATCCAATCAGCCTTTTCTCCTCAATACATATAATTCATCGTAAAACTACTAAACGATCGAGAGCGCAATACGTACATACATACATATACCTAAAAGGACCGCTCGACTGGCGGGTATATTACTGAAATCGGCCGCGCGTATAAAGCGAAAGCACTCAATTCCAAATAATTTCACGGATAAAGCAGGCACGTGTGCAGTATCATTAAAACGAGAGCCAGTGTAAATTTCCGCGTACGAGATTCTGGATCTCTCGGAGAGCTGCGGCGGCCTTTACGCGTTATGAAAGCGATTTGTCCCGAGTGTATGCTCAGATTACCTCCCTCGAGTAGCTGAACTTTCGACGAATTCGATCCCAGCCGCGTGATTTCCGGATTTAGACACGATGACAAGATTATACGCCTCGATTGTTCCAGAGTTCGAGTGTACCTGTATAATACTCTGCGGGAGAAAGATAATTCGCGAGAACTTCAATTTTTCCATGTATGATGTCTTTATCGGTGCGATGAGGTTTATTGTATATAATTTCGTCGTTACCGAAGTCAATCTCGCGTCGTGATATTATATCGCAAAGTGGAGCTAAAATTTATCGATATTGTAAAACTGTTATATTATATCATTGGACACGATTTCATTCAGCAGGATTAAGACGTGACTTTTAATCCCGAAGAATATAACAAAACTATAGCCGGTTAGAGGCATATATATATCCGCGAAAAATTCGTTTCTAATTAAAGCGCGCGCGCTTTGCGTCACGGCTATTTAGAAACACTTAATTCTATGATTTAAGACAATTTTAATTTGCCGTTGCAATGTTGTCGGAAAACGTACGATACAGTTCTTGATAGAGGATTGCATAAGTCGCAGAGTCCCGAATCGAATAATTTCGTCTGACAAATCTGCTATACCGATTTTGCGTGCACGCGTATTTTTACGCTTTTCACTACCCGAATCTTGTGAAATACGCGCGGGACAGACGCCCGAGGAGGTTCTTTTGGATGGCTCGTAACTCGTGACTCTAGATGTGAAAACGAGGAGGACTAATTAGAAAAAAGTACCGGCTTGCGCGAGCGACTGTTATGACCTAAGGGCGAAATGTGTACAGTGTCGAGAATCGTATATTTTTGTACGTATAATAGGTATGACTATGCTTGTCAACTAACCTGATGTGCCTAATCGAATTTCAATTTTACAATATTATGAGAAACAAAAAGTGTGATTCCATGATTTAAATTACAGAGAAAACTACTTAGGTTCGTTTTACCGGTAACTTGTTCGACTAGACTCTGACGTTCACTAGCTTATTCGAGCCAAAGCCAGAAATGTAAATACACTGCACTTTCTCATCTTTTTGCATCATAAGTAAACGGGCATATTTCCTTGCTCACAAGTTCAAGGCACCGCGACTGCTATTTTTGATCTACTTTAAAAAGTATTTCCAGCTTAAAAAACCATTCATATCCACTCTTCCGCCTACACGTAGAAAAAAGATCCAGCGTGCTATAGCTTATTTCAGAATTTACTTTCTTTGAATTTTTCAACTCTCGAATTTCTGGCAAGTCTACGTACGTAAATCTCTTCGAACATTTTACTCAGCTTCACTCTTCTCTCATCACTGTTTAAAGAAGGCATCATCATCACCGTAGCATTTTCATACGTAAACGCAGTCAACGATCGCCTCCGGCAATATTATCTCTCTCCTACAAATGCGGCAACAATTCCGATATCCGAATATAAGCGTTTCGCAGTATACTCTTGCAAATGCGGGTTCTGCACACGCACCGACTGCATATACTGCATTATGAAAGCCCCCAAAGATGCAGCGGTGTTTGCGAAAGGCGTCTCGTTGCGCAAGATGATCGCCGGGATGAGTAGAATCGTCGTCGTCGTCGTCAACACCGTGAGGACGACTCAATCGTACGCATCGTGGATTCAACAATGAGGTTGCGTAAACTGATGTATACTGGACAGGGGCTAATCTGGCTTTCAGCGGAAGGAAGATAATTATTTGCTGACTGTCGTCGAGGGGCGGTTATCGAGTTGCGTTTGATGTGTCGTTGACAGTTGTCCTACTGTTCTTTTGTAATTTGTGGATATAATTATATTTCTAATATTTATAGATGCAGTTTTCTTTATTACTCATGCTGAAAACGACATTTCCGAAAAATGACTTTCTAAAAACGCCGCGTTTATATTGGATCGAAAGAATTTTCCCGTAATTTTCGTATTTTTAATCTCTCCCGCTAAAATCACGCCAGTAGCTATATGTACCTAAAAAAAGCGCTGACGGAAAAACACGCCGAGCAGCGTTTAAAATTCGCCTACAAATTACGATACAATTTCCCGTCATCAAAAGCGACACCTCATGTTTATGCAAGTCTCTAGTGTACTGTATATCTTATACTCATTGAAAACATCGACTATAAACCCAAACTCGCGCGCTCGCACTTGACGAAAAGCAAACTAGTTCAAGTGGATTACAACCGAAACTGTATAAATAACGGTGTGCAGCAGCTGCAGCTTAAAAAGAAAATCGTGGAGACGACGTCGAGTTGCGATATTATTACTAATCGAGGATCGAATCGACGAGCAGCTGATCGGTTCTCGATAGACAGTCCAAAGTCTCATACTTCGTTACACAGGCGGACGAATCGGTCGAACGTGACGTCTCATTATGGGCTACTACTACTGCTGCTGCTGCTGTTGGTCTATCGCAATCTTCCTTCAGAGCTAAGGCAATGGATCGATCGAATTCACCGAGTCGGATTAACGAAATATACCTACCTTCTGTCGATCGATCGCTTTTTTTTCATGCTGCCCCGAATTCACGCGCTCGATTTTAATGACAGACCGAGTGAAATCGCGAAGAAGAAAAAAAACAGAGAATTTCAGCGCGATCGAGAGAGACGGAATTTAAATTGAAAACGCGATTATATACGGAGAAACTGATGCTCTAAGTGAAATATTAGGTACATATTATACATTAGGCGATGATGAACTCGTTGAGAAAATCCTGCGACAACGAGATGCGATGCCGGAATTTGTGGGCTGTGTTTTGGTCTGGAAATTCCTGGTAAACAAATGTCCGGTGTTTGGGTTGGTATGTCAAAACGATGTTTATAAATGTGTGTCTTTTTAAGCGATCGTGTTGGAAAAAGTCAAGTTTTGGAAATTTGCATATCTTTGAAAACACATATAATTATTCTGAAATAGTGGTGGTAAATCCCAGCGTTATTTTTTCCTTCTTTTTTTATTAATTAGCCATCGATCGGTCAGCTGTAATTACTACACACTTTTATACGTCTCATTCAATGAGAAATGAATACAAGAAAGAAGCTATTGAATACTCGTTTGTAAGTTAAAAATCGGAAACTTTCTTTAGATAAAATTATTTATCAAATTATCATTTGCTTTCTCAACTAAAAATTAATACGTGTGAAAAATCAATTTTTATACGAGCCAACAAAACACCGACACCCAAAAAGAAAAACAACCCCACGTACGAAGCATATAAACCTGCCACACGCGGTTTCCATATAATCCACAATTCCACACACCTCTTTTCACGAATCTCTTGCGCGCTATATAATATACAAGCTGAAAAGGCATTGAATCCCGCACAGAATCAAAGCCTATGTGTACTATAGCAAAAGATAGCCATCTCAGCTTATTCCACAAACCAGACTTAGCACACACATACATACATATATAACGCACACAGCCGTGTGGAAATACCAAAAAGGTCAGCGACATTAGCAGACATAATTTTCTCACGAAAAATAATTCAGCCGCAATGTATAACTGCCCGCAAAAGAGATTTCCAATTCCGCGGCGAATATTCTCTAAATCATTCTCGAAATCGCTTAGCAGAAAACCGCGCAAATCTCTCTCTCTCTCTCTCCATTCAAGCAATTTTTTTCGCGAGTTATATTCTCAACGCGTATCCGGTTCCGACACCCGTCGATCGCGCGCGAAATTACACGTATATTATAAAGCACACCCGACGATTTATAATGACGCGCGCGATCGCATATAATAACGCTTCCGCTGATGATAAGCCGTTCTCTGCGTCTATATAAACAGTGAAAGAACTGGGTTTCAGTCGTCTCTGAATAAGGTGTATATACATATACATCACGAACTGCGGGAAATGGGTGAGTCGGAAAAGGATCCCGCGTAATCCGGAAGAATTTCCACTTTCTAAGCCGCACCGAGACTGTGTAACGCTCGCAACTCGCGCGGCGCCTTAATTGATTCTTCCTTCCGCGCAGAGCTGCTCTGATAATGCGCGAACTCGTTCGCTTCTTTTTTTTCTTTCTTATTTTAAGTTTCTTTTGTCTCGACGCGCGGGAAGATCGCGCGCGTACTCATTATGTAAGCGAAAGTGGCTATAAGCGAGTTGTATACTTACATGTTATTTTTCAGAGATGTGGTTTGCGGCTTGTTATTGAATTTTCAAAGTGTGAGGTTTAATGTTTTTGGAAGAAAATTGATTCGAATTTTCCTGAAACTATGGGTTATATTTGAAATTGTAATTAAGCTGTCATTCTTCTGCGACTTTGCTTGTGAGCAGACAGTTAGATTCGAGATATTATTAGTGATTAATAATCGAGGAATAACTGAGTCTTTTTTTCATTCTTCGATGAATGCATTCTTTGTCCTCTGGTAACGGGAAATTTCAAGGATTTTTAACTGATCGAAGCAACAAAGCTATATTCCATTTTTTACTCAAAACTAGTTTCTATTACCAATATCTTGATGAATCTCAAGCAAGATGTATTCAAACGATTAATTTATTATTTGCATGCAAAAATACGATATCTGTATTGATTTTAATTCCATAGATTATATTCGTTAACATATATCGATTTTATTTATGTAATTATAAATTCAATCGCAAAATGTAATAGCCTGTAAATTCAGCAAATCCAAGAAAACCCATATCTTACGTATAATAATAATCAAAATAATTATTTAACACGGCATGTTAATTTCTTAATCTAAAAAAACCAACGATTCTCATAATTCGTATCTAATCCGCTTCACTTATAACATAATTCTCTGCATTTCTCGATTTCATTATACAGCAGAAAGCCGATCGTTTCCACCGAAAATTTTATTGCATGCATATCTGAAGCCGCTTGTATTCGCACAAGAGTCATAAAACTCGACGTACATATCCCTTTTACATTTTCGTGCGCGCGTATATAAATTCCTTTCCGAAACCCGACGTTTTTACGAGGAATCGGAAATAATAATTCGCTTGTCTCCCTTGAGAGAAGTATATATACCTATATAATAGGCGCAGTATGGAAAATATCCTTGCGCAAACGCGGATGCCGCACTTAAATTTTTTTCCTCGATCCACACGCTAATTTCGATTCGATGTTGGGAATTCGACGAAAAATCCTGAAAGGACGAAAAAGAAAAAAAAAATCGATGAATTATAGCGGTGACACGTTTTCCCATGCAGCGGAAGATTTTTATTCGGCTGTGTAATTCTTAGCTCCTCAGTCGACGCTAGAGTTCGCTGCTGTTGCTGCTGCAGCAGGAGAACGAGAAGTTGGACTTTCACTTTTATATAGCAAATATATGTGTGCACGCGCGAACGGCGCTTTGTCGAGAGCGGCTATATGTACTTCGACAAGTATTGTTCTCGGTATATTATCTCTTCTCGTCTCTCGAAGTTGGGAAAGAAACACGGCGACGAGGGAAGTTTGCAAGAGGATGATGCTGTTACTACCGAATAGGTGGATATATATAGTAAACTAATCGAATGACGATTAAAGCAACTTTCTAATAATCGAAGATGCAGATCTCCGCTATTTCGCATGATATTGCGGCTAAAACAAACTCTCTCGTACGTTCGCGCGTCTCTTTTACGAAAGAGTCAATTTTTTTTTAAAAGCCCTACACTTAAAATCCACTTTGCAAGCTGCGCGTATATAGTACTTCCGATCTTGCACCACTCGCGCACATTAGACTCTCTCTCTCTCTCTCTTTCTATCCCCATACGTGTTCCAACATATAACGCCATCAGACACACAATGCGTTATTTGCTCGGGCGAAATAACAACTCCCACGAGGTCCGCTGTCGAAATTCCTCTCTCTCTCTCTCCATTCGACTTGCTTTTCCAAAAAAGCTAAAGAGATATGCTGCTCTTGATAAAAGCGCGTCGGCTTGGGACTTTTGACGATTGTGTGATGATGCCTTTCTCTCATAATCCTTTTGCCGGGGCATAAATTTCCATAAAAGCGCCGCGAGCGCCTAATAAGCGCCGAGAGCACATCGCTCGATTTCACTTTCGAGCGAAAAACTCTCCTGCATCTCTTTTGCTGCTACTGCTACTACTGCAGTGGTATATATACAGTATAAATATATAGCCGAAAAGAGAAGGCGCGGTTAGTTTTGTTCCCTTTCCAGCCGGCCTTGAGCAATAATGTGTCCCGCGTCCGTTACTATATCGCGAAATCGAGCGCGCGATTCGCTTCGATCGGTCAGAGACGAGTTATAGATCTCGCTCTCGTTGTTGTTGTTGTTATTGTTGCGGATTCGCAGTGCGTTTTGCGTGGGAGATCGAGGATTTGCAACATCGACTACTACAACGGTGTTCTCTCGCGTTGACGGACAGTCGTTGAAAATTTCCTTGGTAAACGCGCTGCGAATGTAATCCTTGTCAGCTTATTGTGTTTCCTTGTTAGTTTTTCTTTGTTGCTTCACGCGTGCGGCCGTTGAAGAAGAAAGTTTTTGACGTGATAACTGGGTTTTAAATTTGGCATTTAATTGCGAACATCGACGTGTCGCCGTGCGAGTCTAAAATTAAAAGAGGATTATTTTGTTGAGTTCTTGTTGTCAATAAGAAACTCAGAGAAAGTGCTTTAAGACTTTTTTCAGAATCTTACTTTTTTTTGTATGCTGATGACTGCGAGACGGGTTATAAAATATGATAGAGACACGCGTTTGGTATAAACGGGATTCGATATGGATAAAACTGCAAATTTAGGAAAAAAATATTTACGTACTTTTTACACCTGCTTTAAACTCGATGAAAATCTGATGCTGGACATAGGAATGGTACTCATTAAGGAAACTTGAATTATGAAGCTGAATGAAATAATTGTAAATAGCATCGTTATGATAATCCTTGTGATATTTATAAAACTGTAGAATATATATACTACGAATGAAAATTAGTATTCGAAACCCTGTTCAGTAACGTTTATACAACAGTAAAAAAATTAATTTACGATTGCGCGTGACGCAGAATCTCAGACATAAGTTGAGCGTTAATTTGCAAAATGACTTGCGAATTGATTTGACATCCGGTTTTTATTAATTGTAGTATTCGTTTTGTGCTTCGTTCGCATTAATAATTGTGGAGATCGCGAAGATTGTCAGCGATTCCAAAAGTCAATTTGTATATTTAAAGTCGAACGAAAAATACAATTTTCGAGAGACACACGCAGTATAAAGGTACTACTTGCTCGTCGAGAGGCCATTACAAGATGTGATTAGAGTAAATGGAGTGTGTAGTGTTATTTTATTCACGGCTCAATTTGTCGATAATGCCGGCAAAGGACGGGATAAGCGAGTTTCCAAAATTTCCCGTAAATTTTACGACCCCGAGATGTACGCCACCATAAATAAGACCTTTAATGGTGGCAAGGGTAGCCATAGCGGTTGAATTTACGGCTCTCAGTGTGCATATATACCGCCGACGCCGCACCGGTGCGGCGAAATTCGAGAAAACGCCAACGACCTAAACGAGCATTCTAATTCTAATGCTGAAGAATTGCGAATTAAAAGTTTCTTATCACTCGGCCCCTCCTTGACGCGATGCGAACGTTCCTTTTTAAGTCTGTATAAGATTTGCCGGTTATTTATCGTTTTGAGTTTTGCCAATTGCAAAAGTTATTCTAATTTGATGAAATTGTTGTATATTTTGAATTTTAAACCAAGATGCTTAACGAGGTCAAAACCCAAGTCGCCCGCGCGCAAAGTAAAAACTACCGTGACAGTTTTGTTGGTTTAGCGATAGGAGAGCAGTAGACTGTAAAGAAAAACGAAAGTTCATATTTCACTTTTTGTTGCGCGCGCCTTACATTACAAAATCACGATGACTTTGTCAGAAAAAAAAAGTAATTTTCTCTCAAATAGTTGATTGATTGAGAAAACGCTGAGTCAATCTGTAACGATCAATGAAATATCTCGAGTTCCATTTGATTTAACTGAAAAATCCAACGAAATTCCACTTTGTAAATACATTTTCTGTATTTATACTTTCTCTCAACTGTTTCACTGACATTTCGTATATGCCAGCTACTTTTCATTATAATTTACGGTAAGACGCTAATGCCACCACTTTTTTCAGACATTGCGCATGCGTCTGAAAATTTCCCCTGAATTATATATACGCGTTGAAGGTATTTGGCATTTTTCCTTTTTAAATACAGTTTCTTTACGAGCTGCATACTACTTTTTGACTTTGTATTTTATCATACATACAATTTGCATATTGAACTTGACAGTAGACATACACGCTTTACGAGAAATGGTAGAATAGATTTTTTACAATCGTTAAGTATATTGCACAGTTATATAAGATCAATAACCTGTTTGTTAAATATATGCACGAGAGATAAGGCTTTTGCTTTATTGAATTCAAAAATTTCAAACAAGTGCGGCATTGCGGTGATATCTCTGACTTCTAATAGATATTCACGTTTTTATATTTTAAATCTGATGCAAGTATATAAATGCACCTTATTCATATGTTTACAAATCGAAAGCACTTCTGTTATATTTTCTCCCCTCATCGTTCCCGAAAAATTACTACACATGCACCAGGTCAACGTTTCAATCTCTAATCTATACTGCGGTATATCAGAGCAGAAAACTAGATTCGCTACTTTCCAAAATCCCGACTTAAAGCCAAGCAGTCAAGCGACTGGTTACAACTTTTTTTTCCACCAATTATCTCGTACACCCATTGAATACAGCACCAGCGCATATACTTCCAGAATCATACGTCCATTATATAATACCTCATAGAATATTCGCACTTGGCTCGCCGGCGCACAGCGGTGTAATTGCTCGTGTCTCAAGTTTATCGCGGCAGTTCGAAACGTGAGAAGTATTCAAAACAATTAACCCGCAGGTATATACGACTATATTTTTGCGCTCGTTAGCATGTCTCTAATTACCGAACGCACTGAAATAAATTCAAACGGCCCAATAAAACGCGCTCACGTATATAAGTATCCGATCGGCGGATCTGAGCTGCAGGTTCCCATCGTTACGTGTCAAATTAAAATTCAGATCTCGGGGCCACGCATCAACGCTTTTCCTTGGATAAACGAAGCCCGGACTTCCAGTCTCGATTAATTAAGAACCGAAAAAGGCTAAACAAGCTACCAATGCATCATGAATACCCTTTTTTGTGCTCTACATCCTGCGCGAGTATATATGTTAGTCCATCGCGAATTATCCATGTCTGAGACGACTATAGGTATACTAACGATACAATTACTAAGAATTGCGTCAATTACAAGAGCTCGAACGTGACTTTCTAGAAGGGGACGATCGAAAGCTGTACACTAATACGGGGCAACAATGGGTTCGCGTGATAAGCCGGATTTTTTGTTTCGGCGTGGGTGCATTGCTGAAATTTTTCGTTCCACCGGTCGCCGAACGATTTATGCTTCGGAGCATAGTTATGGTTTTCATTGTTGCGGCTCTGGTTTGTAATTATATAGAGAATTTACTGCCGTATGACTGACGAGCGAAAAAATGTTATTGCTGCATCGCCGTGAGTATAATTAAATGCTGTTTTGGTTCGAGAGTGTCGGTTTGGGCTTCGATTTCAATTGACTCTTGATATCGTCGAAACAAAACGCAATTATAGACGTTGGATTGACAGGTTTTAAACTAGCCTGAGAGTATTATCGAGTATCGAACACGCGGTGAAGAGAAATACTTCGGAAAGACGAAAAAATGAAAAATTGGGTTACTGTAACGCATAAATATTCGAAGATGTATATTGGTATATGCATTGTCTAGATCGATATAAGTAGTTACGGAACGGATACCGCCAGACAGCCGCATTTATTATTGATATACTTGAGCGCGTTATCTCACGATCCTGATGAATTCTCATTCCAAGTCAGCGGATCATAAGACTGAACTACATATTATTATACCCATTGTCTTGTACGATCAGCCATTTCATTCTGACGTATATTAATCTATATCTATAGTAATCAGCCGAGATGGTACATTATGCGCTCTCGATATCCGTGTAATGTATTCTTTTTTTTATAATGAGCAGCTTACACAATCTTCGATACTCTTCGTGAAAACTCGAATACGGAAGCAAATAATAAAACACTCGATATTTTTAAACGTATGAATTTGTCCAGTTCCAACAAAAACTAAAATACTCGCATTAGAGGACAGCACAAATCGCCCGCAGTATACAGATCACAAAGTCAAACAAACAACACAAGGACCTGGTGGACATAGTCTCTCTCTCTCTCTGTCACACACAGGAGTGTCTATGTTGGAGATATAGGCGGAAAAGAGTTGCGGGAGCGGTATATACGCGCGCGCGGAGTCAGCTAAGGCAGAAATTAGGAGCAAAGCGTGTCCCCTTTCTCTTGCCAAGCCGAGCGTGGTATAAAATACTTTCCCTCTCGCGCGCGCTTTGCTGCTGCTGAGGCAGGGCTATACACTATATACTACTACTGCTCTGCTGCTCGTTCACGATCGGAAAACCGGAAAACGATTTCCAGGCACCTTATTTCTGACTATGCGTCTATGTCTGTGTCTCTGTGTGTATAGGTATATATATACATGTAGATGTGCTCGCGATTGTCTGCTGATGCCTTTCTCTGTTTCCGATGAGGGCCTCGTTTTGCTTTCGATTTTATACGGCAGATTGAATTTTGATTAGAAATATCGGGCGGAGAAGTTTTCGGTGTGAGGTGCACCTATACCTATTCCTTTGTGGAAAGTTAGTTAATTCGTGCGAGGCGCTGATGATTGACGAGTGGGCGGACGGTGATTTGAGAAAACTTTTCACTTGGCTGGCGATGTCCGATGAAAAGCTGTTATAATGCGGAGCTCGAATTATCTAATTCCGGTAGTCGTTTTCGATAAATTGCGAAATAAATATCTCTCAAGCGAAAATCATAACGAGTTATTGCAGCACAATGAATATTCCGCTTATAATATTTCCCAAGCTCTCTTTGTGTTAAAAAAAATCGAGAGTCAATAACCAGTTGCTCAAAGTTCATCTATGTATATATAACGCGCATGATTGATGTATAATTGCCTCGGATATAGGTATCTTGCGATATACAGTATTTGAAAAAAAGAACGAGCAGTATATACGGCGTGTACTCGATAATGCCGCAGCGGTCACGCAAAGCTAATGTAAGACACTTCCGGAAGCGCGAAATTTCGCGATTTCGTTCTTCCCGATTTCCTTTCCGGCTCAGACGAGATTTGTGTTATGTGATGTGCTATTCACCTTGAAGCCTATCAGTCTACTGCGGAGTTTCTGTTATTTAATTTTCGCCAAAGGGAGAGAGAGAGAGAGGAGGAAGTATTTAATAAAGAGCCTCTTTATCTGATCCTTCGGGGGAATAGGAACGATTCTCTTATCGTCCATCGCGAGAGTCGTAATCCGAGAGAGAGATTACCGTGTCATATCCCACATATCACGGTGATAATGAACATTTGGTGCAAAGTGGACAGGTAGATTTATTTTAATGTTAGTAGAGTTTAGGATCGCCTGGAATTCTTGATGCTGAGTGTACGGAATGCAATACAAGGTATTTATTGTATAGGAAGTGTTCTCGGACTACTATTTGTAATGAAGTTATAAATAAAAACATTACTTTTCTCGTAATATAGACCATAGCTTCCTTTCAAATTTATTTAACAACCTAATTACGTAATAATTTTACTTTTCCGTAAATTTGCGAGTCCTTTCGAAAGTTGATGCCGTTTATATTTCCAAGTTTGAAGTGAGCGAATTTCGCGGAATAACGAGAAAACCACGTCTTCGTCAAATCGAAATCGAAAGTGTGTATAATAAGAATCGGTATTAATAAGGGCCCGAAGACCGAACAAATCCGTCCCTGGGACAAACCGCTTACTTGACCGGCCCATAGGTTGCGAGATCACGAGATACAAATAAACACAGCAGCTTTATATATACATCTCGTCCGGGTTCCAACGTGGGTCAGCCGCACATGTCTTTCTCTCTCGCTATATAAGTACGGCGAACTCGGAGAAACAATAATTTTAACCGCGAAACTGCGGCGACCACTATTACACTTCTCACGCGTGGCCGCCGCGAAAGGGGTATTAACCAGTTATCGCATAATGTATATCCGCGCTATGTCTGCGGCGGAGAATTTCTGTAGGCCGATGTGTGTGTGTGTGGTATTGATCAAATCTCGGGTGAATTTCTTCTTTTTTTTCGCCAAAAGATACTGCAGCCGAGAGAAAGAGCCCACGTGGGGCGTTTTCGGAGCTTTAGGTGCGGGAATGATATAATACACCTACCTATGGAATACGGAAATAGTCCACTGGAGAGCTAGTCCCGTTCGGCGATTTCGAGAGAGTTTATTGCGGCGTATTTATGGCCGCTTGTTATTTAAATATCCTTTGTGGGCTGGCTGCGCTGTATACCTTTTTTTTCTCTCGCTCTTTACGTTCGCTGCAGATATAGATGGGAAATACTGCGCGCATATATATGCAGCTCTCGTATAACGATGATTGATTTTAGAGTGGGCTTTAGGAGGTCTGCGAGTGAGATTTTATTGTGGCTAAATTTACTTTGAGGTGTTTGAGTCGTACTTATTTAGGAGAATATTTGTCGCGATTATGTTTTAGTAAAAAGTATTGGTTTAATTTAAATATACACGGCGAGAAACAAGACCTGCCACACTGACTTGAAGTTTTCGGTTTGGAAGTCTCTGGATAGCGACGATAGGTGGCGCATAGGCACTTTTCCATTATCCTCATCACAAACTGCGCGCAGAATATAGTTGTGTGCCACTTCTGCCAAACGTAGCTTATGCTATAACTGCCTGATTAACTGAGTCTAGTGGTCTACGACAGAACTTTTCTCTCCATTCAGAGATTTTCGAATTTACCTGAGTTATCAATTGGAAATTCATCACTGAATTCAGCAATACTTATTTAGAAGACGTATTACTTTCGAGAACAAGTCACACGCTTTTCAGCGCGTATTTTAATGATTCGCCGGATCGAGGATAAAATCGAGAAGGATCGATGACCTCGACCATGTTGAATTTTAATGAATCGACGTTTAGAAGTTAACGAGACATCATCAATTCCAAAGAGCTCCGGGATCCCGACTGATGCTGAGAAAAAGGCGCGATTCTGTGAAAAAAAAAAATAGACACACAGGAAATGAATCGATTGTTATAAAAGTACGACAGGTGGTTGAGCTAATAAAATGGCTGTATATTATAAGATAGCAAACTTTGGAATTTTAATTTCGATTTTCGTGGAATTTAATTCATTAATGGACTTAATCGGCGTATCGAACATAAATTTTACGCAGCGCGTAAAATTGCTTCGTGATTTTATTAATGCAGTTGATCGATCGTCAATCTGTAGCGGTGATTAAAATATATTTTGAACCATTTCAATACGCACAGTATTGGTGATGATGACTGAAAATTCATGTAAAAAACGTACGTTATTACACTATACGTATTAATAATACACAGTTAGTCATCATATCGTATATATACAAATATTAAATATTATCGATGATCATATACAGGTACTCGAGAATTAAACGTATTCTAATTTTAGATTTCGTAGGGAATCGGCGTCATCTGAGATTTCGTAAACCTAAAGTAAGACATTGAATTAATTTTGGTTGACGATGATAGTATCAACTAGCCATCGACGGAACCGCCCAAAATAGTATGAAGATGTGAGCCATTCATGAAAAAGGACATTGAGCAAAGCTGTGACCTAAAATAAGATGCAAATTTGCCATTAAAATGATTTCATCTGACTGATTCAGTAGACTGTTTATCAGGTCGTAATTAGAGGAAGGAAAGAAGGGCATTCTCGAATAGACCATAACGTCACTGATTTTCATTTGAAATTTTCATCGAATTTCTTCATACGCATATCTTACTTGTCCAGACTACGTGTCAAAACACACATTAGTTTTGGCAATAAAATTATGCATATGAAGAAACGCTATACTTTTATATTCACTAATTACACTGGCATATAAGCATTTTATTTTATCGGTTCGTCAGACTTACAAACTGTTTTTATGCCCCGTGTAATACACTGATGACTCACCAGTGAGTCACATTACTGAACTATCTTGTATGCAGCTTGAATCGCTAGTCGGCTATAAGATATATTTATATTTTTTGCTGATAAAAACGGTAAAAAGATGTAAAATTTTGTTTTCAGTTTCTCTCATAAATCACGAGTTTTGACGTCTCTGTTTTTGATGATAAATAGTAGACACAATTTTTCTACATTAAAACATGTTTCATTGTTATCCTAAAAAGTACAGATTTTATGTGAAGCATCAAATAGAAACAGTCGTGCTCGGTAAGAAAATTCAGTAACAGGATTGACTCGCACCCACGTCTCTGGCCACCGAATATAGGTGGCGCATAGGCCCTTTTCTATTTCCCTCAACTCAGATTTGCGAGCTCAGTGCACAAATAGCGGTGTGTCACCTATGCCAAAGCTGCCTTTTATTGGTCCTGCTTGGGACGCTAATGCTTTAACTGCTCGAGATTATTTCTTTATGCTGTCATTTTTGGAGCATTTGTTTTCGTTCTTTCCGTTACACTATTATTTATTATCCATGCTAACAATCAAGAAGAGCCGGTCATAGACTCGTAGCTGAATAGCTTTAATCCCTTACGATCGGCTTCTAGAAATCGCTTGGGTGTATATCTAGATTGTATCTGATGGTGTACGGAAAGTTTGAGTTAACGCCAGGAGATGTTTTATCTATGGAATCATTGTAAATAAATAAGCAAATTTTCCATATTCAAAATCCAAAAAGATCGGTAAAAGTCTGAATCTCTTCTGCACACAATACAGTAAGCCCATACATTCCTTATATACACGACACGACTGCAGCTCAAAATGAAAATTCAGTCCGCGCAACGCAATCAGCAACGGAATCGGTTTCGTTTTCTCGGACGCGCGTGCGCGCGCCGGCTGTTCCGCGTTCATACATACAAAAACATCCGTGCAAACATGCAGCCGCAACAGCGGCCACTCGATATATATACACCCGCTCTCTGCAGGCAGGCGGGACCTTTCTAAAAAAAGAAAAGCACACATACACATTATACCTACAATACTCGCGGTCCAGCAGCGTATATATATATATACACGAGAGAACGAAAGACAGAGCTGCGACGCAGATGGACACATACTTACTCGCGCTCCTTTGTGGCCCGCGAAGGTCTTCGGCCAGCAGTGCAGTGGTAGGTAGGTATATAGAGAAGGTGAGAGGAATAACACGCGCACGGCGGTGGCGGTTCGCGTTGCAGGAATGCAGTGAACGCTGCAACGTGTGCGTGTGTATGTAAGTATATGTAGAGTAGGAATGCTGGAGACGAAGAAAAGCGAGAGTATTGTAGCTCTTGCTGTAATTTTGACTGATTTGCGGGATGTATAACGAGCTGAGGTACTGCGCTCTCATCACTGCGACCTGTGCGTATATCTTGTTTAAACAATGGATGCTTGCTGGGGAAAAATATGGATGTGAATATCGAATGAGGGGATCTTTTTTTTATACTGATGGTTTCTAGGAAAAGCTCTTATTATGAAATTCTTGTCAAGCGTGAGAGAGAGAGAGTGATGTTTAAAATAAGAAAATAAGCTGACTCGATTCGAAGAACAAATTCTTCTAATTTATGCATGTATTATTATATATGGAACGCTCGTCGTCAGCGAAATGTTATATACCGCCGCTTTTGAAACGCAAACATCGTTTGTTCAAAAGTGAGCTTCCACTTAAAGGAGTTGCTCATATCTCCGCGGAAGTGTATCGCGTCAGCGCGTGAGGCATTAAAAATAATGTCGATCGTTATTTTAAAAACTATAGCGTGAAAACTGCGTATACAGAATCACCAAAATTACAAAAAACCTATATTATATATTTTCTCGATGTCAGCTCTTGCGCGAATCTCCTCGATTTTTTACACCTTATTCTTCTGAACGTATATACTAGAGGAGCATATACATTAATCATTACTATTAAGCAACTCAGGTTTCACCACGTGTGTGTATCTCGCGTCGGGATGTACTCCAATGTTTTTTTTTACTGCTGGATTGTCACGGAGTACACTTAAAAGTTCATTAATTTTACGAGCGCTCTTAAAGCCAAGCTGTTAAAGCGACGTTGGAGGTATTCAGATTTGCGCGGGTATCGAATAGGGATCGGCAAATGTTTTTTTTCCTCCTCGGCTCTCGTCGTTTCTCGGTTGATGGAAACAATGTCTTTGTTGTCGCGTCGTTAAAAGTCCAGGATTTCTCTTCGCTTTCAATGAAGCAAATAGATTACTGGACCTAAAATTCCTGACTAAAATATCGAGCAGCTCGCATTAAGAAAGGCAATCTACTAACCGCCCAGCGCTCACTTTCTACGAAATATCTATTACGAGCTGCTAAAGGTTAATGCGCTCTTCAGCTGCGAACTGAATTTTCTTGAAAAATTGTCAGATGAAATGTTGGCATTTTTCTAGAAGAGCCTCGACTGCGAGAGAGAAAAAATATGTGCGTACGCGTATGCATGCGCTCACTGACGCACAGAGGCAATTGAATTTTTAATTCTATTGTCGTAGGCAGTGCGCGTTACCTAACGATGATTTTTTTTTACTTTTTAGATTGTATCTGTGGGCTTTTAGCGATAAAGGTTCATTGAATATTTTAGTAGCACCAGCTTTTAAAACGCTTTATCGCTCTTTAATAGTATTATTGCGGCGTGGATTAGTGTCGAAAAAACAAAGAGAATTATAATCGATAAACGACAGCTAAGGGAAATTATAATTGTAAATTTTTTATTTATATAATTATAAATTTAAATGAGTTCAGTAGTAGCAGACAAGTTTAGTCAGAATATAATGAATTTAGTCGTTTGACTTTCCTCAATTTTTGAATACTTACGAAGCATAAGCATTTCCTTACTAATCAATAATATCGGTAACTTTCAGCTGCTATAATGCTGAGAATCGATGGTTCTTAAGAGTGAAGAAAACAGTATAGATCATCATCAGTATATTCGTCTCTCTGCACTTGCTTGACAAAAAGCCGTATTTAATCAGCATGGTTTTGCGGTCCGGCGCGGTTAGACGGCCTAGTCGAAGCCACAATACATGTATATAGTATATACACTTGGTTTTATTATATCCGCGGGCTGCAGTCGGCTAAGAAAGTGCAGCTGCTGCACTTCCGGCCGTCTAGGAAAAGCATTAAAATTCACCCGTTTATTAGCATGTTTGCTATATCCTAATAAATTTTCTTTTGTCGACGCACGACGCGACGCTCTCCAATATAGAGAGGGGCGTGGATATGTGTTTTGCCGCCGTTTATTGGTATACAGCAACATGAATCACAGTGAAGTATTTCATTGAAAGGTTTGTTGTATACCCAGGAAATCGAGCGATTATTGTTGATGGATTTTATTAACTCTATCAAGGGTATTTATTATTGCGTGGGATAAGGATCTAACAAAATTAAGTGCTCGCAGAATTTGGGAGGCGAATTTAGCGTTTGGTATATTAGGTGCTATAGGCAAAAATAGTGGGTCTTTCCCCTCGTAAATTTTAATCCAGTGTGTTGTCAGGAGTCACGATATATGCGTTATTAATAGGCATTTTTTGCTACTTATGAAGAATGTAACAATTTAATGAAAATCGATTATGGAAACGATAAGTTGGGCTAATTTATATGTAAAAAAGCGAAGAGTCCCGAAAATGAGGTGGGGTTTTTGGCAAATTACTCTTGACTTTTTGATTTCTCGTTAATTACATAGGAAATCTGTGTGCGTATCATTGATTATACGAAAAATGAACACTTGTTCGTTATAAGGATTAATTCAAGATTTAACTTTGAATCGTACATAATATAACGATTTGTTTTCTATTACGGTTCACATTTTATTTTAATTTGATAGCTTTACGAAAGATAAATCGAATATTGAAGCTGGTATATAAATGTCCATGTTTTACTATAGTGAAAGCGAAGAAAAAACTTAATTTTATAACAAGTTCTTAAATTCATCCGCACAGAGGTATTATGAAATCAGTCAAGTTAACTTTCCGTCCACGAGGAAAGTTTATTTTAATTCTACTTTGTATCAGGATAATTACACGGTGCCAAAACTCTCGTTATACATTTGTAAAATATAATTTTTATCGAAAACATTATGTCCGTGCGAATAAACATTTTATTACAAACTCTTGCAACTTTCTTTTTATATATATTTATATAGTCGGCTATTTAAAATCATTTTACATAAAGACAACTTCACAACTATACACAGTAAACACACCAATCTTTCATCTTTTAGGGTTAAAAATTGCCTTCTTGGTACAGAATAAGTAAGGTTATAATAAAGTTTAGTTGCGTCCATTCAATATAATACACCGAATTCAATACAAATTTTCGTGGAATATTCCGAGATTTCCAGAAAGCCCGATCGCTATCTATATGCGGCTATACATATACGTATATATCCAGGTCCATGGGAACGAATTGTTAAGTTTCATTAATTGGCATGGCGAAACATCCTCCTCTCTCGCGCGCAAAGCAGTGTTTCATCAAGTTGGCTTTAATATCCCCTGCGAGTCTCCCAACTCTCTGATTATATATGTAACTGCTTTCAAGATACTTTTAAGGTAATTATTAAACATCATCAGAAGCGAACAATACAAGCGAAAAACACCTGATTCCGTGGACTCTCCCAAAAGTCCCATTCTAATTACACCCGATCTATCAATCCACCAATCAAAGGTCAACCGATCGCCTTCCTCCCAAAAAAAACATCCATCCATCTCTCCCTTCCCCTCTCAAAAAAGCAGTCGCTCATCAATAGCCTTGCTTCCATGAGTCCCCCAAAAAGTACAATCCTCGCGATATATTCGCGTTCGGTGTGTATAGAGAGATAGTCCTCGGCAACAAAAGCCGCCAGTCTCCTGCAGAGCACAGTAGACTGCAGTGTGTGTGTGTATATACACGGCCTCGGTTCACTGTAAAGTCTCTCTCTCTCTCTCTGTTGGCGGCAGGTCGTGCAACGCGATCTTAGCTCGCGCACAATCACTCGTCGGCGGGCTGTATATAGTCCCCACCGTTGGGACCCACACCCGGTCGCCGCTTTTCCCCACTTCTCTCTCTTTCTCGGGCCTCGCTGTGAAGTGAGCGCGCGGAGGTTTTGAGCTACGAGGACTCGGCGCTACGGTGGCCCGCAGTTAGACCGAGTCCGTTCGCGCATTCGCATTAAAATTTTGTACAGAGCCCGGAGAGCAGAAGTAGTAGCAGCAGCAGCAGTAGCAGCAGTCCGAGAGAGGAGAGTTTTTAAGTGCAGAGACTTTCGACGAGTGCTCGCGTGGCCGGTCTCTCTCTCTCACTCTCTGCCCACTGCTTCTCTCTCTCTCGCTCGCTCGTTCACTCTATTAATTTCGTGAAAGGATCTCAAGTTTTCCGGTGTGCCGCGTTTCTCTATTTTTTTTGAAAAGCCCGCCGTTCAGTTGTGACTACTTATACTATGACAGAGTGAACATAAACACAGGAAGGATAAGAAGAAGAAGAAGAAGGATTGGAATAAAGCAGCGAGAGCAGCTGGAAAAGGCTGCTGCCCCCGTAGCAGCGCCGAAAGTCCACGGGAGCGAAAAAAGCGATCGTTTACGTAAGGAGCGCCGCCGCGTTCGAATTATACACCGCACACGTAAGTTTCATAACTCTTTCCGAGTTTGCGCCGCTGCTTTCCATCAGACCCAGCGCGAAAGCGCGCGCGCGCACGATCTCGAATCGGTCTATATTTATATATATATATACACATACATAAAAAAAAACGTAATCGCGTGAAGCCAGTGACGTTCGAGAAATTTTTTTTTTTTTTTTTGGCAGAAGCGCGTGTGGATGTATAGAGAGAAAGGTGAAAGAAAGGGGATAAAAAAAAGCGAACGCACAAAGGAGGATCGAGATTACGGCGCCAGGCAATATAATGCGGGAAGCGTGTCCTCGTGAAAAAGAGAAACGCGCGCGAGACTGTGTATGTATGTATTATACACGTATAGGTACTTTGACTGGGAGAGTGAAAGAACGAGGAACCTATACACTATACGAGCGTCTGGAAAATGTTGATGCAATTTGATCCTTGTGCGAAATGTAAATAAGGATATAGAAAATTTCTATCGACGATTTCGGCGGAAATCGGTTAATTATTACGCAACTCTTCCTTTTTTTGCTGCCCGAGACCTCGATCGAAGTGTATCTTTTATAATAAAATCGCGTGCGCGCACATCGCAGCCTTTTTTCATATATACGGTGTGTCGAGATAATGAAATTGAAATCTTATAGAAAGTACGACGCTTGCGCTATGAGTGTAAAAATAAATAATTAACGCGGTTTATATAACCTAGTGAGGAGGAGGAGGAGGTGTTCGCGTGCAGGCCAATAAGTAATTCCTTATACACACGCGCGGCGTCTTTTTTTCTTCCTTTTCGTGCAGGAAAGTGGGCATGGATGTGTCGGTTACTGGAGTTATTAGTACAAAAAACTCTAGGAGTCTCGAGGTTTATTATGAGGAAAGGAACGGCTGGATGCATCGATAAAACACGCGTTATGGCTTTTGAAAAAGCCTTTGCATGTATGTTGTATATATACGGATACGCTCTGTTCTTGCGTAATGCTATATATATATATATATATGATAGGTTTGATAGGAAAAGATTTAAGCGTATTTCCAAATCTGACGGAAGGATTGTAATCGTTGCGTAAATTCATTCTCCACGTTTTATTCGCGAGGAAAAAAATCGCAGTGTATTAATAATAAAGAAAGAAATTGATTTTCCCGAAATAGCAGTTAATCGCATATACCGTCACTCGGACACAATTCAAAAATAACCAGCTCGCCAAAGCGCGAATAATCGCCGGTCAAACAAAGCACAAAAAGCTCTCTTTCCACGCCGATAACGCCGCTGCAACGGTTATTATGCGCTTGGCGCGCGCGCTCTGTTTCCCAACTTTACAGATATAGATATATCCATTATGTATATCTCCGCACAGGTGCGCTTGAAAAAAAAAAAAAGAACTGGCCGCCGAAATGCATGCGCGCGAGGCGCGTCCTTTTACCGTTGTCTTTCTGGAAAAGCGCGGACGTGCGTATCCTGATAAGCGCAAGTGTATGCGTGTGTTTCGTTTTTTGTTTTTCATATGTGGCGTGTGTCTTACATGCGTTTTGTGCGTGATGCTTTTTGCGGGGCTTCTCGTTCTCGAATATTATAACTGTCGGGCTGTGACTTTGCGCAACTGGGAGGACGAGTTTTCGGACGGTGTGTCGTAGATTATTGTCGTTGATCGGAGAGGAAACTCGTTCTTGCTTTTCGTGTATATTATGAGCGCGCGCGCGAGTTTCGAAAATTTTGGTAGGATATACTGTTCTTTTCCATAATATGTGTGTGATTTGGAATGATAGGGAGGAGTTACGCGGAAAAAAAGAGACGTTGTGTTTGCGACCTGTTTTATAATATATTTTACCGAGAGTGATATCACGTGCGAATGTTACATAAATGACGTGTGTATAGTGTTTTCTCACGTATATGGATTTTAATTGTTGGGAGAGTTGATCGTTGTGGAATGCAAAATTGAATACTAAAATGTATAAATCAGTGTGGTGGATGATGATTAATCGATGGCCTTGTGTAGCTCAGATGTTTAACGGTTTGAAAAATATTTGGACTTTAAATTTGGACGGTTACTTATTCGTCTGCACGTTATCTGCGGTCAACTCACTATTTTTGAACGGGTCAATATTATGTATATTGGCTGTGTGATTCACGTACTTGTAGTCTACGTTAACTTTTCGCCATCTCGTGCTAATATTTTCGGCAATGAAATAATCATGAGCAAGCAGTTTCCAAATTAATGATCGCTATTTTTAAACATTCAAATCAACTATCCCATTACGCGGAAGCGTTTTATGCATACGGCGAGAAATGCAAAACCGTTTCTTAACATTTTTAAAGAAAGTTCACAGCGCACGTGACATCCTACACCGATCCCCTTTCTACGCTCTCACCGTATATATACACACACAACACGATATTACATAAAATCCGTATCAGAATAAATTATCCGTCGACGTATAATAGCGACGACGAAAATCTGTCGCAAGACATTCAGCTCAGCCGTGTGTCTCAGATATGCTAAAATTTCGCTCATTTTTTCAGTCTCCCCTCCGATCAAGGAAGAAGAGAGGAAGGAGCCAAGCATCAGCAGTACACAAACGAAGTTGAAAACATCGACCAGTGGGTGTTGGTGAAGTGAATATCGAAGAGGCGCATATTATCATCTGACGACGATCACGAGCGCCAGTGAACAGTTATAAGTTGAGAGAAAGAGACGGAAGAGAGAGAGAAAGAGAGAACAACAAAAAAAATAATCGAGAGAATCGAGAAACGAAATCGTGTTCGTGTCGCGAGCGTCGCATAAAAAGGATGACGAGGATTTCGCAGGCCGCTACTATGGAAACATGAAGAAGACACAGAGCACCCAGCAACGCAAGCAGGATCGACTTTTGCCCGCCGACCATACATGACGTAAGTTCATTTTTTGGCTTTCTTCTCATCCTTATATTTTCAGTATATATTCGGGATACACGAAAGTCTCGTGTACTTGATTGATACGTTGTTCGATTACCGATTTTCGATCGCTAACACTGCGGCTGTGAAGAAATATACACGTTTTTTCGGCGTAATTAAATAACGGTACGAACGAATAAACACGCAATACCAAAAAGTTTCCAAAACGTCGGATATCGCAATTTCGCACGGTTTTTTTATTTACGTATAGAGATATATTGAGACCGCGTATCTTAAAACTTAATTTCCCACTCTATTTCGTCTGTATTCCAAGTCGATCGAGGCTCCATTCTCCCTCTCTTTTTTTCTTCCTTCCAAAAATTCACGAAATTTGCATTATTACGCACGCTTGCAGGGCTATCGAGTGGCGTTGACGTTGATCGGTTAATTTTTTAGCGCTTATATTTACATTTTGATTGGAAAAAATGTCGTTTCTTATTTCACACGCGAGGACGAGGTGCGTAAGAAAAAAATTTACAATTGCAAATTTATCTATACCGTATAGACATTGTAAATTCAGATTCGGCGTGTCTGGCGTGTCTATTTACGATTCCTTAATTAATTTCATTAGTTGAATCATTATATGAAAAATGCATGTCTGTATATTATCCCCGTTTGTTTATCGTTGCATCGAGAATCTCGTTTTAAAGCGCCTCAATAAAAAGAGTTGGAAACGGTAAATATATTACAGTTGACAGTATAAACGCTACATGTTACGCTGGTACCCCCCCCCAATGTTGTAATACGACAATAGAGACATTATGAAATATAATTGTAGGCTCATAAAGAGCAACACAGTTTTTAAAGTTTTTACCAAACCAGCTGTTTATATTTCGCAACGCTGCCAGCTCATATTTCACGAGGAATTACATTTATCGAACTTTATTATTAAAGTCCAATCTAATAAATTTCCTTAAAAAACTTCATTCCAATATTATACCTATACACACGAACTTTCAGCGAATTTCAAACGCCTATTTACCCAGCAAACCATATCTTTCTCTTCAGTCATCTAAGCACGCACAAATCTCAAGCGTTACCATAGTCCAGCCGAGCATTTCGTCGCTCTCAAAGCCGACATATTTATTCAATGAGTCGCGTGGCCGCGAGAGTGAAAGAGAGACCGTACAAAAGAATCCCGCGAAGAACAAACACACACCTGATGTGCCGTGTAAGGGACAGCATCACACACATCGAGTGTTTACTTGAGGCACACAAACGTTGCGCTGGAGGACTATTCAGGAAGAGCCATATTGTGCATTATCGGTTCCGACAAGCGAAAGTCGGAAGTTGAAGGATCGAGTCTATCAATTATGGCTGCCTTTCGCGCGGAGTGATAAAATGCAGATTCGCGCGCAGTTTAACGCTCTTCCCGCCAATAGAGTCTATTGTGCGGTTCTGGGACACTTGTTCCCGCAGAAACCAGCGAAAGCATAATTTTCAGAGGGACAGACAGACTCTCGAGCGTTGATCTCGAACGATACTGTGTTACTATATCTATGTCTATATATATATACACGTCGAGGAGAAATTTTCGATCGCCGGAGATGTCGACCTCGAGTACTTAGAGCTCGAGTTCCAGAACCGGCGCGCGCTCTTTTATTGGATCGTTAAGCCGAGACGCCTATCGATTGTCACTTTCGACTTTCTTTTCCTCCGGAGACGTAATTAAGTCATAAATTCCTGCCTGATAAGGAGTCGATCGATCTAATACGCAATTTACCGGGCTACCGATCTTTTTTTTTTCAACCGATTTTTCAAGGTTCACGATTTTTTCGGCTCTCCAGCGACGCGTGTATATACTATACAGCTGCTGTCGTTGCGAGGCATTTATATACATATACAACGCGCGGCTAGGAGCGAGTGTCACGCGGTGTGCGTGCCGAGATTAATGTCGCGTACGTGAGCGACGGGGAAATTCAACGGGTGCAGTCGCGTGATAAAATTCGTGAGGTATTTTCTGTGTGTATAGTCCGAAACGAAAGGCGCGTATATATACGAATAAGGATTTTATTTTGGGTAATGAATCAGTTGCAGATTATTAACAAGTTTTTATTCCAACAGGTTTGTTTTATTAAGCTTTGCGTAAGCTCTTTTTCAAGCTCGCACAATCAGTGCAATGAATGTCAGCACGACTCGAATTTAAAATCCAATGGCGCTTTATAATAAATGCTCTGCCGTATCTGCGTGTCTCTGACCGATAATTTCTCCTTGTATCATCGGCGCTATCTGTCGTTGAGAACGTGATGGTGTCGAGTTGAAAAATCTGATCCACCTGTAAATACGGCATTGAATAACACGCGCAATTCGCACTGACCCTGGCATATGCGATTCTTTTTTTAACCTCCGTAACAAATGCACACCGGATCTCGCCTTAAATCAACGGAAAATTTTTCGAGATTCCGGTGACACAGTCTGATTCCGGTCTATAATAAAAGAACTATTAATCGTTCGCACTAAAACTGTCTTGCGAAATCGTCTTATGCAAATGATTGCGGTTAACAGATCGGCTGACAAAAAAAGAAAAATACACAACTGGCTTCCTAAATGTCATAAAAATCGGCGTAAAAAACTTAGATCCTAGTTAAAATCCTTCCCTTTTTTAATAATACACAAACCCGTTTTAAACAACCCGGACACACACGCGCGCGGGGCGATTCAGTGTATATAAAATGCAGTTCAGCAAAGTCAATCCGTTATACCAAAGTCCAAACAAGCCGCCGCCGCGAGTGTCAGCCGGAAATCGACGAGCGGGCGATTCCTCGCGGCAGCAAAAAAGAGCGAGAGTCAAGAGACAAATTAGGACCCGTGAGTTTACACACTACAGAGTCGAAGGCCGCAGGCAAGTAGAGCAACGACGGCGGCGCCGTTCGGGCGTGTGTTGTTGTTGTTTTTTTTTTATCTTCGTTTCGTGTATATATACTTTTCGACACTTTCCATTTCAAAAAAAAAACACGCGCGCGCGCGCGTTTACGGTGTGTTTGAGCCGCTGGTTAGCGCTTTTATTGCTTACTCTTGGGAATGACTGTCGCTCGCACCTGCTGAGGTGTTTATTGAAAGTGACTGCGTGAGCAAAATTGTTTGTCAAAGGCGAATTGTGCTGGAAAATTTATATGGCGAAATATGACGAAAAGAAATTATAGCCGAATAGAGAGATATCACATGTATATAGGTATATATTTGTTATTAGTCGGAGTTGCGTAAGGCTTGCACAGTGTAATGGCACTTGCACAATTTATTATCTAGATAATAAAAAACAAAAACTCGTCGGCGAGTTTGCTTATAATAACACTCCTTATATTTATATATTTATTGTGGAATAAGGGGAAAATTGATATTTTAAAGAGCCGGCGGTTACTTAAATAACGATCTCTCTCGAAAAAAATCCGCTGCTGCTGCTGCTGCTGTCCTACAGCGCAATGATGTAAGCCACAGCTATCAGTGTACAATAACGTACACCAGAAGAACGAGTCAATTTGCACTCCGTTTGTTTCGAAGCTCGACTCTACGCACACTAATACGCGGGGAGACGTAATTAAATCTCAATGTCCGTTCGTGACGCGAATTTTTCGCACGAACTAGTTCGTTACGTTTATTTTATTCTATGGAGAGAAAAAGCGCATAAAACATTTCGCCTCTGCGTTACGTCACTTACATAATGCGCGCGCAACATTTTCCAGCGGCGACTATATCGCGATGGTTAAAAAAAAGCAAAAAATCACGCAGGGGGACACGTTTTAATTAAAAGAAAGTGTCCTTTAAACAATACATTTTCACATTCGAAAAAATATAATAGTCAGCTCCCTAATTAACATTATTTCATCCGATCTCTCGAAGCGAAATTAGCCGAACTAAAAGTCAAGCGTAAAAAGGGCAATATACACTCGCGCGTGTTCTCACTCTCCATCGCATTATACCTCTCGAGATACACATACGTACATACACACACACAACACAGAGAGTCCTCACAAGTGTGTGTATGTATGAATATCATGCGACCGAGTAGCAAGCGATTCCCGAGCACTTTCATTTCTCTCGCTTCTCTGACACAATCCAGGCCGTTACACTTTCCTCCGGCGGCCAAGACGGCGGCGGGACCGGTAAGCGAGGGCAGCAGCAGCAGCAGCGGCAGCGAGATACGCCATCTAAAAAGGCTTTATATACGTACTCTCGTTTTCGATGTGGCCGAGAGCGCGCTTACTGCCTGGCGCACCGCAGCGTAACGATCGTCCGATATTTCGATTTCGATCGTTACGTATTATCTTGATATAATATTACGGTTTTGCGCGGGGGCGACTTCTTTTTCTATGTACATATACTCTCTTAATACTCTTCCGCCATGTGCTGCGCGCAGGACATTTCATTATCTTAATGGCATTGTTGGAGTCGATCTCTCTGCACACACTGTGTGTGTGTATATATATAAGGAGATCGTAAATTTTTAGCGCAGGGACTCGATTAGGAGTTCTGGTGTACGTGAGTTATTTAAGCTTTGTCCGGGTCAGTACAATGTATATTATGTACTAGTATAATATAAGCCAGGATTTTTTTAAGACTCGCCTTTGGCGTGATTGTGATTATTTAATCGCCTCGGTTATACGCGGAGCTCGTTATTGCAAAATGCTGTGGTATGTATTATTTGTGTTTGGGATATATTCGGACAATCGTTACATGCATTTGACACTTTATACAAACGATATAATGACGTGTTGTATATACAAGCGTTAAAAAGCGAATCTAAAGCGGAATAATAAACAATGCCGCCGAGTTCGAAAGAAAAGTCAAAACTTGTTATCACTTATATGTATTTTACACGAGTACAGCAATTCAAACGATCGCGCGTGTGAACGATTTTTCACTCGGATAATGATCGAAATGACACGTCGATACATTGTACGACATCTCGAGTCTATCAGCAGATTATTGTAGCGCAATGAAAGTCTCGCCAACTCCTCTGTACTCTCTAAATCAACCTTATATAGAGTGAAATTGTTATAATCGCGTCGCTTATCGATATAATTAAAGACAGTGTACAGCCCGAATAAAAAACAAAACAAACTCGTAATATAGCTAAACCACTCGTCGCGGCACTACAGAAATTATACTATATATACGATCCGCAAAGCAGCTGTATACTCGAGAGAAGAATCGTAAAACGTCCCCACCATTTACAAGCCTACAGCAGCGGCAGCAGCGCTTCCTCGCACTTTTTGTACCATCAGCACGACGTCGGAAGATCATCATCCTTCTTTCTCGACTTCTACCTCGGAAGAAGCCACGGCGGCGCCGAGCGACACTTTCTACCTAGTAGTCTGCTAATTACTATACTTCGGTGCACTTGAGAGAGTTTCCTTCCGTCTTCCGCTCTCTCGCCTTTGCCTATAGCTCCTCAGCACTATGTATACCTATATAGTTCTCTTGAAGAGAAAGACAAGGATATTCGAGAGCGCGTCGTCATAAGCCAGCTGTCGTGACTGAGGTGGATGGGTAATGGCTACGCGGACGAGAAGTTTACGAGACTGTATATATAGCATGAAAAGACCGAGAATATTGTTAAATATATTGTAATGGCTGCGAACGTTCTGATGTGTTTACATTATTGAATTAAGATCGAATCTTGGAATCGTAAATCTCGCTCTGAACGATACGACGATCGATAAGTCTGTACGCAGATATATGTGTACAACGCACAATGAACTGACCGATGCGAAGAATTCGCTGATACAAATGACTTGATAACTCTCGCGAGATGATGACGCTACGAATTGTATGTGTAGATAACAAAAGCGTCTTTCCTTTCGTCGGCGGGCAGCAATTTCACTATCGAGATCGAGAGTCCTGAGAGCACTTTTTCTCCCTGTCTATTTTTGCCATCGATACAGATCGCGGACCGAAACTTTTATTTCGCGCGAGCGCTTTCACGAGGCGCAGAGAGAAAAGAAGCCGATCGAGCGACTCAACGAGCATCTCTTTGTATACTATATAGTCTCGCGAGCGTTTTCATATAAATTTTCTAAGCCTTGTGCAGGTGTCTTTGTAAATATGACAAGAGCAAAAGTCCGGCTTTGTGCGAACGCGTCAGTAGATAAGGTCCGGGAACGATGGGACGTGTATTGGTTAGCTTGAATTTAGCGCTGGGCGGACTACAAATTATGAATTTCATCTAGCGAGTGTTGTGCAGTATTATGAATTTACGATTGGGTTTCTATCTGATAAGCGACGGATTTTTCTCGATCTATTTAGGCCTCGCGAGAGTATAAATCTTTATTGCTCCTGCGAGTACTTTCTAATGCAAGCCTATATATATCCAAGGCGATATTGCCTTTTTTAAGTAAGGTCAACGAAATTTCCAATCGTTATTAGAAATTCAGAAGTTTTTCGTATTCGCACCTGCACCCGTATATATATATGTTTCTGCAACAATATCTGTGCGTTGGTTTTTTTACTCCATTTAGATAACGCACTGTGTTGGCAATGTGGAATGAAAAATTTCATCTCATATATAGTTATTATGTTATATAGGCGGCACACACAGATAGATACACAGTATTTTCTCATATACTTTCTCTATAAGAATTTGCAAAAAGTTAGTATAGAATAAAGCCGTAATTATACTGTTATTCAATTTTTATAACGATTCTAAACAAGCGTTCAATAATAATAAAGTAAAACGAAGCATGCGCTTAGATAATTGGCCAGTTATGCGCGCAGTATGAAATTAGAATGAAACTCTCAATACATTCGCGATGTTTTTCAGCGTAATTATATACGACTTAAAAATGGCCCGTTCAGATCGATTAGTAATGATCGAGTAAGGGTTTTTCCGAAAACATCACTACATCAGAGTGAATCTGAATGAAAGGCCGTCTTCTCAAAATAGCAAAGTCAGGTCGCAGACGCGCGCGTATCCGATTCGAGAATTAAAATCGTATACTTATTATATTGGCCAGGAGGCACGTGTCGTCGCCGGGGATTATCAGTGGTTCCTCTGAGCCTTATTTACGTTTTGAGGCAGGAACTTTTCTCTATAATCGAGCCGCTAATATAACAACTCGTGGAATTAACATTAACGGTTCATCCCGGGGCATCATCATCGATCGCTCGAACTTTCAATTTGCAATTCAGAATTTACCGAGAGCTGTCAAGCATGTTGTAATGAAACCGTTACGGCTTCTTACATTTTTCTCTTTCTCTCTATATTATTCCATCAGCATCCGAGAGTTCGCGAGGCACTCTTTTTTTTTCTTACTTTTTATCGCGATTTCACGCGATTTGTTCGAACTTATCGCTTTTTTCTCATCTCTTCGCTTTGGAAAACGGTTGTTCGGCCGATGGGAAGCGATTTCTTGCCATTAAGTGTACAGGTATAAGCTTCGGATATGAAATTGTGAGAACCGAGGAAATATTGATTAATTTCAGTACGAATATCTTAATAATGCTGATTTTGCAGAACGTTATTTTTAATGCGTTTGATGTACACATCGATTGGCTATTTCACTCTTACAAAGTACTTCAACAATACGTTTATAAAGCAAAACAGTTTTGGACTGGCCTTCTTTCCGCACCGATTGAACTTTCTGGTTCTCTTAGTCTCTGGTTAGCGACGACAGGTGGCGCAAGGGCACTTTTCTATTTCCCTCATCACTTTAAGGCGCGCGCACTGTATATATAGTGATGTGCCACCTATGACAAAACTGACATTTTGGGCCTGTTGCTTGGGCCGCTCATGCTATAACTGCACTTACGAGTTTTATATAGATACTTCATAATTATATGCGAGTCAAAATTCCAAAGTCGATCTTTATGTTTGGTTATGACATTATCATGCACATAATTAAATCAAAGATATAATAATTATATCAATATCTACAACCAAAGCACGTTGACTACTCCCCGAATCCCTGCACAATAGTTCTTGTAAACGAAAACTATTTTTAGAACAAGTATCTGACGAAATACTGAGAGAATATTTCCCAGACTCGATAATCAAAAGGTACCTAATATACAATCAATCACTTTTATGGGCAGTGTCCAAAGAAAATTCATTAGAAAGTCTTGTAAGGGTTCGCTTATTTTTTAAAATTTTCAAAGCAAATTTTTAAAGTATAGCGACGCCTAAAACGTCTTAATTCAAAACTTGCACTTTCTATACTTTCATTTTTTTCGGCCGCTCTATACAACTGCTCGATGCAGTATTATTAACTGCGTTACATAAGTATCCATGCACTTACCAGCTATCCCAAGAATGTGTATGCTAAAATAATAAGTGAAATTGATTCGCGTAAATTACTCGAAACCCCTTTTAAAAATGATTGACGTAAATAAGTGCTATAAATAGATTGATTGACATTGAATTATAAGCATGTTTCACTCAATCCATGTCTCCACTCGCATACTTAACAATTTCAGAAAAAAAATCCTAATCCAGCACAAATATATAAACGTAATTTACTTACAAAATATCGGAAAGCCAAGTTACAAAGTATTTAAAAATTCAACATACCGCAGCAACAGTCGAGAATATGTCTTATAAAGTATCAAAAGACCGCACACGGCACAAGTCGATATATAGAAAATCATCAGAAATACCGAGTGGCAAGCTAATCAAGAAAACGAGTTCTAACGACTGGCAAAGGGATAAAAATCGACATACCGCGGTGAAAAACATAAATTTTCGAGCTCAGCATATATAGCCTCTCGTGTGGTTAGGAAATTCGACTGCGTGTGCATCGCTGAAGGATCAGCTGCTGCTGTGGCGACTGACAGATGTATATAAGACACACACGTACAGAGGCGACGAGATATACTCATGCAAAAGTGAATTGGCGGTTTTCTCGGCTCTGCAAAACTGAAAGTCTATTCGCGCGCGGGCGCGACGAACAAGTAGAGGAGAAACATTATTTCAAAATGCGGTTAGACTCGTTTCGTCGCTCGCGCATGATTCTGGGTATCAAAAAACAGGAATGACCTTAATAAAAAGAGCCCCGCACTAGCGTATAGACAAGACATCGCTTCTCCGCACATTGAGCCATTGAGGAGTCGTAGGAACTCTTTAATTGGTTTGGATTTTTTCGCGCTTTATACGTATAGATCGATCGGTAGCGTCCAATTAGTCGAGCGCAGGATTTTCACTGCGCGAATAAATCTTGATTTTGTCGTCTCGATTGAAGTCTGTGTGTGCGTGTATACGTGATAAAAGTTGCATAATGCGTCTATATGCGGGATTATACTATAAATTTGGCTTAAGTTATTGTGGTTGCGAAATGATTTTTTATCTCTTTATCGATACTTGGACAAGTACTAAACGCAGAATTAAAAAGACGTTATATCGATCTATAAATTCTGAGCAATGTGGCAGTCGATGAAATTGAAATTGTATATATATTTTGGATTTCTAAAATTGCAAATGAAAGTTGTAAGCGATCGAGCTTTAGAAAGCAAAATAGGGGAAAAGAAAAGTGTGAGAAGAAAACAAGGAAAACGAGCTGATAATTTGATTGATAATTCGCGCGGAGTGAAAATTTCATGGAATTTTCTTTCACCAAAAGAAAAGCAAAGTAAACTACGCGCGAATGAACAATGTAGAATAATCACGGGGTTAGGTAACGCAAACAAGCGGCGCTGTGCACTTAGACTCTGAAAAAAAGAAAACGAGATCACGATTGTATTACTTCAAACTGTTGAAGAGTCATCCCGTTGGTAACCCCACAAGACACACACACACACAGCATTGCGTAGTCGACAAGCTGTTACATCACGTATAATTGCAAGGAAGAAACACTTGCTCTCTATAAAATCTCGCTAAAATAGCATTTCCTCTTCTAATTCTTAAAAATACCCCCCCAGCAAAGATAATTATCATCTTGGAACAAACGAGGGCATACAGAGACTTGATTGGCCTATAGCAAAGATCATTAGAGCCGAGAGAAGCCCCTGAGCGAATCTCGTTCTAAGTAGAAGCTCAAGCGCCTGAAGACAGAAAGGTCGACTTGCTCGTCGGCAAAGTTCAGCAAACTCCGTTCAACTCGACACAGTGTCTCGTATGTGTATAAATTTGTTCATAATACGCACAGACGAAAACCCGCGAAGCTCAAATTCCGTCTTTTCGTAAATGCCGCGCTAAATATTCATGATGGCTTCTTCTGGGCTAGACACCTCTGCGCAGCTCACGTATAATAGAAGGAAGAGACGTACACGGCGGACTTAACGTATTTATATACCGTCGCGCGGTGGAAAGATTCTTCGACGATTTTACGAGAGGGACCCGATAAATTACAATATTATGTACACGCGCGCTTCCGATGATTCAACCTTTCATTCAAGCGAGCGCGCTAGTAATATGAATATATTGTCGAGAGATTACATGGTATAAATGTTATGTTCGAAAATTTCTGGACGGTTAAAAGCGTATACTTACATCAATGAAACATTTCGTATTCAATGGGTTTATTACTGCCGCTTTCTCATGGAACAAGCTGAGGTTTTCATTCTGAAATGAGCTCGAGTCGAACGCACCTATAATACCATCGCTTTTGAATCACGTATTTATAAATTTAAGAATGAGTTACCCTTCTTATTTATAGGATAATTTTTTGTTTGTATTTACTACTTACATCATAACTTTGCAGCGAAGACTTAACTTTTGATGATTTTTTTAAATTGAAAAGGTCTGCTGTATTTTATTTATTGAAAAATATTTTTCCATGTTTAGGTATGTACAGCTATAAACTGTGCAGTAAAGCCAAATTTTTTAAATTTCCATAATATAATTTGAGCAAGCGCTCGAATAGAAAATCTCGATCACAATCTCGAACTCGAGTTTCGTATCGAAAGCCATCAAACAGAATAGACTAACATTTATTAGATAGAATCTGGCGTAATGCTATACAATTTTCTGTCTTCCTAAAAAAGTGATAACTTAAAAGTTTATATGTAATGTTATATACAATTTATATTATTTCATTTATATTTACACAGATGGGCAGCTGCATAGACACTACTTTTGATATTATGAGTAGCGACTATCCAAGATACTAAGTACGTCGTAAAAATTCTATAAAACACTATAGGCTATCAAACTCGAGTACATATTAACATATTTATATTAATATAAGTACTCGTGCGTTTTGAAGTGATCTATGGAAATAATATTTATTAATTCTGAAAACTTCCCGTTCTATTATAATTTCAATAATATGTCACTCAGCTTTACTCTAAAATTTACTTTCAACGATAAGAAATGTCCCTGAAGTTTATTCAATGGCCATATGTTATGATATTGTGTCTTTATCTTGAGTTAAAGTCAAACAAATATTTCCTGTTTTTTTTTGTATAATACCTTCTGTTACAGGGCTTAGGTAATAGCAGGATTAAAAACAACGGACTTGCCATTTTTTGCAAAATCTGACATTTTCGACTAATTTTTACTATATTCTCAATTGCTCAGAACTTTATACCAGAGCATCCACTTTTAACGATTTTTTTAAAATTGAAGGTGACGACAAGTGATGTTGACAACTCGTCATGATCTCCGCTGTTGTTACAGGTGTCAACGGCTACAGGAAGTTGATAGGGTAGCGCGTACAAAGTAAGAGAGTGAGAGGGAGGGGGATTGACATGACGAAACATTTCGGAAATCGCTGTTATATATAAGATAGATCCGACTATTATGTAGATACGATTTACTGATCAGTTCATTTATCATCGTGAGAGTGATCATCTTGTCCTCACATATCTCGTGGCCAACCCTTGTAACCCCGAGGACGCGCGTTATATCTGCGAGAGCCGCTCGCCCGGCCGAGTCAAGGAGAACCGCATACCCTCCGGATAATACTTGTAAGTTCTTGTAATTTTCTGGAATATAATAGTGTAGCAGCGAGGTTTATACATCCAGTTTTGAATAAAACTACTTGTAGTTAACGCTATGTAGCTTACGACACACCAGACTACTACATACACAATTCGTAAAAGTACATGTGTAGTATGGAAAATTTCGCATAATCCGCGAACAGCTCAATGCATTTCTTCTCTTACTCGGACAATCATAGCTATATACATTCGTCTAATTAACGAACGTCTATCAATTAAGCCTCTAATTATACCACATTCGAAAACGCAAACACACGTAGTGTAGTATATCTCGAATATTGTCCCTTTCGCAGCATTAAGACGTCTATCTCTCTCGTCAGCTTCTCCTCTTTCGCAAAAGTCCCCACACGCTATTGAGGAATCTTAATTCACAAGTATATACATATACACGCGCGTACTCGAGCAATCCGCATGAATTTTAATTCCATTTTAATTGAACGCACCGGTCGCGGATCCGAGAAATTCAAAGGAATCCGCGTGTTACGTCAGCGGGAATATAGGCTCCTCGTCGTTCGTCGCTCTACACTCGTTAGCGAGAACATGTGCCGAGAGTGAGCGAGCGGTTTGTTGTCGGCTGCAGTATAGTAATGTACGTCTACTGTATCCAGGTGCTGGTTTATGTGTAAGCGAGGACAAAAGTCGCTGGTATAGAGAGAGATTCCGGATTTATTCACTCTGCAACAGAGATTTGTGTAGTTGTGCCTGTTTTGTTTTATTTTTATTAGACATGAAATTGCCTCCTGGGATATTGCGCTCATCTTCGATCGGATCGAATCGGTTGCGAAAACATTTTTGCATATTATCTCGCTGGGACATTCTATTTTATTACAAATTCGAATGCAAGGTATACTACACTGCTGTATTATACATATAGGTGCGCTTTTCATCTTTACTCGGAACGAACACTTTCGTACACACCGCGTTTACTTTTAATATTTGAAAGTAAAATCGTGTCACGTTTTGTAATGCAACCGACTGTGTGTGTTTCTGCTGATCGTATTACTTTTGTGATTTTCCAATGAAATGCTTTCAACAAAACGTGATCATATCGCTCGAGAATTTTTATTAAGATTATCCATGCACATGAGTGCATATAAAAATACTCATATAAACTTTCACGTTCAATCGTAAAGCCGACTGTTTATTTGTCAACTCAAGCATCAAGTATATTAAAATTCGAATTTCACAAACTTCGAGAGTCAGATTAGGAGGCATTGACCCCTCGTCAAACAAGAGCTGCAAAAGAGTAAAATTCACCTCAGCAGCAAAGTATAGCCAACCAAATATTTATCCAACGCAAAGCCTGCACTGGATATACTTTCCCATTGTACGAAAGGACTCGAATAAATACACATTCGATTGCTCTATATACTCGCGCACTTCAAAGCCATCGGCGACACAAACACACACACATACACGCGCTCGCGAGCGAGAGTCCGGTTAGCGGAGAGGAAAAAAAATTCACTTTCCATAGTAACATTGAGCTCTCGGCTCACGCGGAGCTACACGTGAATGTGGGTGGCCGAGCAAAAACTCGGTTCCCTTCGCCGTCGGTATTAAGTACTTAGAGCTCGACTCCCCCGCACGACCGATCACTTTTCTTTTCGATCGTTATATGGACTCGGGTGTTTTGTCTGCAATGACGTCTTTGGCTTTTGGTGTTCTTCTTCTTCGTTCTTTTTTGGGATTGGGTTTATGGATACGTGATGGCTGTGACTTTGGGTTATCGGCTTTAACTACTGTGTTTTTAGAGGCTCGTTTCTTTCTTTTTTCGTCTGGAGTCAAGTGCTCGTGGCGAGAGGACGTATTGTGTTCTGTGGGACGTCCGAAGGATCGACGAGGGATTTTTAAGAAAGCGCCATTACAGAGCTTTCTGTACATTTTTGAGTGAAGATCATTTGCGGGCTTTTAATTGGCCGGTCGATAATTTTGTAGAAATGAGTATAGAGATTTTAACAAGCATATATTAATTTTAATGAACGACCAATTATACAAATTTACATTGCAGACTTTTCGACGACGAAATAATTAATAATTCTAATATCGATTTAATCTCATTTTCCGTAATTATAGAAGATCGTTGCCGTGATTTATCCAAGTAATCCCAATTATAATTCTCGCGTGTAATCGAACGTTTTTCCGATAAATTTATTCCGCGCGCAACTTTCTAACTCTCCGTCTTTTTGCTTTTCAAATTTTCGTATTTCCTCCCTCAGTTATCTACTTTATGCCCGTTCGCACTCCTCCATCGAACTTTTCGCTATTCTCAGGTGAAAATTACGACTCCACCGGGAGAGAGAATATGTCATTAGCGCGAGAATGGCTCATCGATATTCTCGCCAAACTATTTTAACCTCTGGCTGCATCACTCAAACAATTGCGTCGTGAGCTGCAACGAACGAGCATTCTTCCAAGTCGATATCGCATCGGGCTTCTTTGATTATATTCGGGCGAAATGTTCTCCTCTCTTAAGCAGGCAATTCGTAAACATGCGGATGACGGTCGTCAACGAGAAAGAGAGAGAGAGAGAAACGCCCGTATGTAGCTCTGGGGGTACATTTCACCGATTTTGCAATTTCAAAACTGCTGGAATGACTCTTTTTTTTTATTTTCCAGAAAATCCTTAGCGAGTTTTCTTTGGGAACGCGGAGAATTGCGTTGTCGCGAAAAATGTGGGAAAAAATTCTACTGCTTTGAGATTCCGTGTGTAGTTTACGTTTCAGCCGTGTCGAGTGTAAATTTTGATAGTGTTTACGATTGTTGCTGTAATCGACGAACGTAAACGTGTTGGTTTGTGGATAATGTCTGTGGTTTTTAATACGAATCAAATTAAGCTGTAAAAGTACGGCTGAAATTTCATAGAATATTTATAGAACAAGAATCTTTCTGCGAAATGTTACTGATATATAATTTTATGGAAATTCAACTAACTGAGCGAGGAATTGCAAATTTAAACGGCCTGAAATTACATAAAAGTTATCGTGTTCTTGCTTAATATATTACCGGATAATAACATCACCGATAACATTCACTTTTTGAAAACAATCGATAAATTACCACCTTCATCACGGCGACATTGAATTGTCTTCTCGAATCTTGAATATTCATACCCCCCCCCACACACACACAGGCATCACTTTCTCAACAATCTCATTGTCATCTGTATATTTTCGCTCGCCTCTCCTGACCCGTCATGGGAAATCTCGACGAATATAAATTCCAAACTTTGTCATCTCTCGAACTTATATCGATCGAAGTAACAAATTGACTTCCAGGTCAGCAATCGACTTCCCGAACTCATTCCTGACGACTCGGTCCTTGAGAAAATTCTCCGCTCGACGCCAAAGCGGATTTTCCAAAGTGCTGAGCTTCATGACTCAATTCGAACTTTCGTACATTACTTCAGCCGCATCAAGGATTTTTCTCTTTTCCACCACCACCCTCTCTTTTTTTCTGTTTTCTCAAACTATGTACAAAAAAAAAAAAAAAAAAAAACAAACAAACGATATACAGTCACACGTACCTATAGCTTTCGATGAAAATCGATAGATCCTGGTTTCTCACTCCCGCTGCGAAGCAGGAAACGGACAGGAGACCCGAGTTTCCCTGGATATATATACATACCACGTGAGTTGCACTAGCCGCACTGCTCGACTTTTGCATTGCGCTGCACATACTCACTCACGGAGCTGCATATAATACCTATATATACACGCACACACATGGCGACGGGGCGAGCGAACGGGGCATAGTGCTGATATGGTGAAAGCTGATATTTTGTAACACTCCTGCCATTCCATTCCGTGAGCTGCCTCTCGCTCGCTCGCTTGCTCGTGTGTGTGTGTGTGTGTATATAGCTTTTCGAGAGCCTCGGACTGTATATTGCGGTTCTGCGAGGAGAAAGAGATACATATATCCTGGGCGTGTGTTAATACGAAAAATTTTACTTTCGTCGGTAATAACGCCTCTATACAGGTGTCTTTGCGGCTGATGCCTCGAGCGCTTCTATACTCGATCGATTGATATATAATAAGTCGATTTTTCGGACGGACTGTTATTTTCTTCTTTTTTTTTTTAATACATAAGAGAGGGCATTAACTCTGATTATATTTTTGAACCGGAGGGAAATTGCAGGTTTAGAGGCGGTTAATTTTATTGTACTCGCGCGCGCGCCGAAGAAAGTTTCGAGCGGCGTCGGTTTTAAAAGTGTTTTAGGAAGCAATGTTCTTTGGATTTTTTCGAGTTGGTACTTGTTCATATTCCGTGGCTCATATATCTTTGGCTTTTTACGCTGCGTTGAATTACACGAGTATAAGCGCGGATAGGTCTGGTTATTATGAGCAAAAATTAAGGGGATATCAATTAGATTGACGAGCGTAAATGTAATAATGGGATAATATAAACCAGGGGTGGATATATGTGTGTATAAAATATCGAGTCTTAAGTATATCGATCTCTCGATGTTGAAAATTGAGCGATTGCAAACTTCCTTTCACGATAATATTACGCGTGCGTGTGCGTGGACGGTAAACAAAGGAAAGTCGGAAAAACCGGGCGAGGTAACTCAAGCGCGTAATGTGTGACGCTATTACTTAATTTCTCGAGAAGACGACATTCCGTCCTCGACGAGGAGACGCATTAGTTGCTATTTTACAAACTATGTAACGATATAATGGCATAAATTATGCAGCGATGAGCAGCGCATAAGATTAGCATCTAACAGCAGGTTAATTTTAAAATTCTCGTCTTGTAATAAAAAAGCAATTTAAAAAATTTAATCAAAGTTAAATCCCCTCCCAAAATTCCAATACCTCCTTAGATTTCTCGCGAAAACACTCCAATTCCCAACGCTTAATAAACAGCGGCGGCAGCAAGAAAGCGATTGAATTCGGCTCGGGAAAAGCACAATACACAAACAGGCGCGGCTGTCGGATACACTTTTTTCGTCCTTTTGCTCGCGTGTTCCAGATCACCGCGAGAAGAAATGGAAAGTGCGCCCGCGCCCACAATCTCTCTCTCTCTCTTTCTCGCAGGGTGTATAGAGCCCCTGTTTTATAAACACAGTGTTTTTTTCACCGCGTCTTCTTTTTCGTCGTTGCGCGCGTGTGATGCGGTAATTGAGTGAGAGCCGAGAGTTATGAGATTGATGCTTTTTTGCGGTTATAATTCCTATATAACGTGTGTTTAATACTTCTTTGTGTGCTTTCGTTGGATAAATCGCGGATGTATAGTATGTGGGTTTGATTTTAATATATGGGAAAATTAGCGCAGCGATTTTATATAGGAATGGTCAGAATGTGAAACCTTGAGTGATTAGATTCAACGAGAGAGGACTTTCCAACTTGGCGAACAATTTATTTCGGAAAAATCGCTCGCCTGCGCGCTTGCTCTATTTACACATGGGAAGATGTAATAAATTGTCCCTAATTAAGAAACTCCATTTACTTTCTCTCGAGCTGTTTTTTTTTTAATTCTGATGTCTGTTTGTAAGTACGCGGCTTGAGTTTCAGGTGAAAAACTAAGGTTTTGCATAGTATTATAACGACGCGCTTTCAGCATTTTTATATTCCTAATATCATCCGGACTAATAAGACACGCTTCGAGGAACACAATCGCGCGTTCTTCCCGAGAACAAAGAATTTTCTTCTCCGTTTGAATATCACACCGCCGTCGATAAAACAGTAATGCGCAAATCGCGCACTTTAAAGGTTTACCAGGAACCTTCTCCACACGCATGAGATATCACTGTATCTGTCTATATATAGTAAAGCCGCGGTGGTAAAACAACTGTTATTTTTTAAACGCCTAGCCGTCAAGGTGCTTTCACTTATATACACCTATACCTCCGCTCGCGTCAGGCGAATAGCCGGTTAAATTCAATTTTCAGCTATTATAGCTCACTTTCTTTGCCGCTGCACTTCTTTATCTTTTTTTATCTCTGCGGTGACGCGAGCTCGTTGACGTCGCTCCGGGAAATATCGATCTCGCGACTTGATACCAGCATGAGAATTCAGCAGACTGAAATTTCTAACATTACGTAATTGATTTCATCCTTTAGACCTAATTGGCTTCTTAAATACATACCTGCGGATCATGATGGAAAATCGATTAGCATATATTTTCGTCCTCAAGCGTCGCCGTCGTTTTACCTTCGACTAATATACTGCAGCCAGAAAGACTCGAGGGCGCGCGCTTGTGCAAAATTACGTCACATTACTCTGTCGGCAAAAGACGAAGAATTGAGAAACTCGCTGCAGGACAATGACAATGGACACGCCTAAGGCTCGTTCGCTTTTTTATTTCTGCACACAGCGAGTTTGAGTGTATATATACCTACTTTTTTTTCTCGATTCTGCGCACACACGAGCGCGTCTCGTTGGGATTGGAAACGGCGACGCAGGTGTCGCGCGTTTTTCCAGTCTCCCAGCTCTCGTCGGTAAAAATTTAAATTCAAGGGAAAATCGAATTCTAGCCGTGGACGGCCGATAAGTCTTTCAGCCAAGTGGCCTTTTTTTGCTCGCTTCCTCTCTCATTGTGTTTTCATTCGCATATATAGGGAAGCTTCTTCTTTTATACACTACAAATAAGTTCGTAAATTATTCCTTAAGCGAAGACGACTAATTTGCATGTATTATATCGGCGAAGCCTTGATTCATTTTTGTTTGAACGTTTTGTTCGCACGTGGCGCACGTGCGTATAAAAGTCGCCGCGATGACCGCAGGGGAGAAAATTTTTTGCGCTCGTGTAATCAAAACGCCGACTGGTTTAATTTATCGGGGAATCCGAAGTTTCTATGGGCTTATCAGATGACCCACTATTATTTCTTTCAAAACACGTCGCGTGGAGAGCGGGAAAAACAAGGATGGAATTTAAATTCTTTATCCTTTATTTTTAGTTTTTGCTTTGCGGTGACACTTTAATTACGGTTCTTTTTTGTTTTTAGTCATAAAAACAGTTATATGCATGAAAAAAGGAAATCATACGGAACAGCAGTAAATAATCAATTATTTTCCGGGATACCGTAAACAAATGATTAAATAAATTGCTCGCAAAAAGTAGTGTACACATTTTTTTTTCACAATTCCCGGCGTTTCTTAAGCACACGATCGTAAAAAGAAACAATTACAAAGTGTTCTTAGAGAAAAATTCACTCAGATAGCATATCCGTACGTTTCGAAGGCGGTTAATCTTTGACAAAACGCTCATTATATACTAAACACGTAATTCTTTGTTCTTCGATTTCCACGCTTTTTTCTCCGTCAAAAAAAATCATCATCTCTATAATATTCCATATCCATCAGGCTTAATCACGCACAAGCCTAAATTACACGTCAAGTGCCTACCAAATTTGTTTCCAAACATGTCGAAACACACGCGTACCTTATTTTCGTGGTCGTTAAAATTCGCCCGTCGAAATTGGCAAATGCAAATTTCCATATTACATATACACCATCTCAGGAGAAACAAAAAGAAAAAAGAAACCGTCTTTAGGTATTCAGTGTCGGAAAACGTATACGTGACCTTGACACGCAGCGTCAGTCGTATATACCTTTTCCCCAACTGGATACATATATCATTTTGCCATCCCGACGTTTTTCGCCGTAAATTTCGCACTCGTCTCGCGTACGACGTACGCGTATATACCGAACAATGGGATTGTTGCTGCAGCTGCTCGCGCGCAAGCGCGCTTTACCGTTAAAAGAGGATGTAAAAAAGGACACGGCCGTTAAGAGCTGAGTTAGCTGCGCGGCACCGGAACAACTCGGTTAGCGCTCACGAGAGTGACTTATTTTATTTATTGGCCAAGCTCCGCTGATTATTTATATCTTCGAGAGGAGTTTGATGGGATTGCAAATAAGTTCTGCGAAATATATAGGGTCGAGTTGCGGCTCAGACGTTCTTTTGCTCGATGGACACTGTGCGTATTTATATTAGAATGTATTATACCTATATAGATGAGGAGGAAGTGCGCTATTGTTGATAATACGCGGAGTCAAGGTGCGCCCGGTGACTTGCAGCTCCTCGGATATCAATTGGAAACTCGCGCGCGTGTGCTTTCAAATCATCCGTTTATAATTTATAGCTGCCGATCGAAAAACTTTTACTTTCATGCCTTATCTCTCAGCTTTGATGCTGCGTCTGGCGCTGTATAGACGTAAAAATGATTTTTAACATCCTGACTTGTATATGACTTTCTCTTGATTGGCTGGAAAATAGGTATACGTATATATACCTACTACTGCAAACACTGCTGTGAAATGCATTTAGGATTATGAATCTGTTGATCGTCTTTACGAGCAAATATTCCTCCGTATCGCCTATGTGTAATTAAACGAAAAGTATAAGCCAAAGCTAATTATCCTATTGAGAGGCGAGCGAGTTTAAAAATCTCTACCAAGTTTTCCCACATATAACTATATCGAGAACCGCGTATATAGCCGTGAAGATGTTAAAATGGCTGCAAATCCCCCGCAGACGTATATGCATATAAATCTCCGATATTGACACTTAAAACTAATCGTTAAGTTTTGCAAACCATCAGTCCATTTCGCAAATATTAGAATTTCATCACACTCCGACTCGCGCGTGCGATCTTCATATATATACAAACCAAAAAAAAAAACTTCCAGCGCGGTTGCGCACGTAATCCCCCGCGCGCACGATAGAGGCCGTAAAATTTCTACACCTCTTATATTCTCCTTGAACGATATTTGGAGAATGCATCTATGGGCGGTTCAGTATATCACAGACACAAAACACGCCGTACGTGGACAATCCGTGAACGCGATAACGAGGACTTGCGTAAGGAAGCGATCGCTCTTTTTTTGCGTCTCGATTTTATTGTTTTCTTCTCCTAGTACTTATATATATCTATACCTTCGTGTGCAACACGTCGAAGGTCTTGTATGTACTTTCGAAACGAATCGACGCGAAGCCAGGGTCCTATTAGCTGCGATACGTTAAGTACTTCGTCCTATAAGTGGACTTGAGTGTATTATAGCGATGCTGGGAACTGATAGGTCTGAATTATAAATGATGAATTAGAAGATTTTTCCGAATGGAAATTAAGACAGAGAGTCTCGAGTATTAAGTGTTTCAAGAGTCATGCTGCTAATTTACACGCGCACGTGGAGAGTTGCTTTTAATATACATATATATAAATCCACTTGTTGTATAGAAATTCAAGTGGGTGTTATATCAAATTGAGGCACAGCTACATATTAACGCGATTCCAATCGCGTCGTCATTTGCATAGAGCCTTGTTATTTCGATCTAAATTGCAGCTGCTGCTGTACACCCAAGCGCGTATCCATCATCACAGATCGATACACTAAAAATTCATTTCGCAATTAAAATATAAAGTTCTATTTTTCGCGTGAGCAAAAAAAATATAGGATATCCTCGAGAAGTATAAAGAATGCGACTTCGCAATCGGTCACAGAAGTATAGCTCGACGAGGCGTTAAACAATTCGTCGTGGATTCGTCGACCTTCGTCAAGGAGCTTCCCGTCGTCGCGGTATTTTGCCCTCGTGGAACGTTGCTCGCTGAGAAACAGGACGACAGTATTTCTTCATGCGAGTCAAGGTTCCTTATATAGTATAGCAGTAGCGACCCTCAGGATTTAGCCGAAAAGTTGCAAGTAATTCACATTGTTTCCAGTGTCGCGTATCGACGATTGATATCTCCGATTTCAAAGGAAACAATCATGTGAAATCAGATATATTTTATATACGTACTGCGCACGTTTAATTGGAAAGAATGGATTAATTACGCGAGGAATTAACTGGATCAATGTCAAGTCACATTGTGTTAGACGTTTTAATGTGCCACCTAACAGGTTAACATTGTGCAACGAGTCGGTAATTCTCACCTATATACATACAACCTTCTTTGAAATTTTAGTCCGCGATTATTGCTATGCCGGAATACCGCAGCGAAGGTCAAGAGGTATTATGCGTGAGAAACGGCTCATATGGAAATGCAAATAATTCGGAGAGCGATTACATTTTTCAATACTATATCATTTGGAAACATTGCAATATCGAGTCACATATACCTACATTATACACAACTGCCGTAATAACAACCTGAGAATCACGCATATATAACTTGCCTGCGCGGAATCACGACACACCGCACCGATGATTGGGTGCTAATAATCCACGTTTCATCCTAATAACCCCTGTGTATAACTCTAACTAGAAAGAGAGTCATACGAAATTACGTGAATTAACAGCGGTCACTCATCCCTAACGCCTCCTCTCTTAACCGAAGATATATCGAAGGTAGGCGTACACACATATGCGCAATCGTTATTTCATATACGATTATAGCCGCATACCAGCTATACAGTATTAGAGATGCGATTCGCAATGTTATATTCACGGATTAATGGTGTATAAGTACGTACTTGAGTAATTACAAGCCGTAGCGTAATTAGAGTGTCCCGCGCGCTCACTCGGTATAATGACATCAAAGAGCGGCTGCTGCACCGCTGACGAAACCGACCTAAAAACCAGCGCTGATGCTGCGCTGCAAAGGCGTGTCCTCCTCCTCCTAGTTGTATAAAGCTCATCGCTGACGAGCAAGCTATTGTGGAGACGCGGCCCGATAAGCCGACGATTGTGTGTGTGTTTTTTTTAAAAGAGCAGTCGTTCGGCTTCCCTGGAGCGAATTATAACAAGGTGAGAGAAGAAGGTGGTCCTCTATGGAACAGTAGGTGACGGCCGGAGTGTGATTTTTTACGCTAGCGGATGGAATATTTTTTAAAAGTGGGTCGCTAGTGTCCTTCTACCTGTGTCAATTATCATGGTGTTCCGGTCTGTGTGTGTCTTTTGAATAGTTTGAATATACTACGGTTTTCTAATCTGATCTAAGATGTCCTACGCGGTAGGTAGCATATATATAAACAATACAACAAGTAGATAAGGTCAAGGATCGGTAAGACGGCCTAATACGTTTTCAATTATACACCAGCCGATTAAACCACGAAACCCAATCTCCCACACCACACACCTCACGATTTTCCCGGTAGTCGCGAATTACACCGCAAAAAAGCGCGTCACACTTATATTCCCCGCGCGCAACTCGATTACGCGAGCGAATTAGCCCGTGAGGACAGCTGCCGCCTTCCCTTTTTCAAAAAACCCGCCAACAATATCCCGGCACGCGCGTAACCCGAGAGCAAGCCGCGGAAGTGTCCACGGCAATTATATTCCCGCGCTCTATACAGCTGGTCCGCACTTATTCTGGAGTGATCTCGAGCGCTGATACAGATAGGCGTGCCGCCGCGATTTTCTCCGTTCGGTAATAGCTATACGTATATACTATGTGCGAGAGCGGCCGCTTTCTATATGCATGTATAAATGCGGATAATAAATAAAGCGCGAAAGTCGCTGCGCAGCTATCTCGCCGACTATATACTGAATTCGGAGGGCGTTTTTTCCCTTTGATTTGAAAAGCAACTTTTTGTATTATTATACACAGGTATGCGCGGGAAGCTGATCGATTGATTTTATCGGTGATGCATATAGTTCGATGCGAAAGTCGACGCTGCTTTCAATGCGCTATACAGCGATGTGTATTATGTATACAAAGAGCGTGATCGGCTTTGTTTGGAAAAAATTTAATGACGCAAGATGTCGGTGGGCCCTTCAGTGTGATTGATCGTAATATTGTTTTCAAGTACGGATCTATACGTCATTCGTGATGTACTGATAATCTTCATAAAGGTACATTTGTTTATTAGGTAACAGGGAGCCCATTATAACCGTGAAGTAACGATATTTGCTTCTATTAGAGTACATTAGCCAAATCAATAATGTTAAAGTACACTAGTCCGGACAAAAGCGAAAACACAAACAAGTGTCGAAACGGAACCTTTTTTTCCCCTTGGCTGTGAAAACGAGGACCGTTTAACTTTTTGCCGCCAAAGGTGCGCTGTCGAAAATTTGATATAGCCCACTATATACTGCCCCGAGAGGCATTAATCACGATACAGCGCACGAGTAATTGCCTGAAAGCTGCGACGTATTAATATCATTAGCCGCTAAGTGGTGTGCCGAGAGACACAAAAAGAAAAAAGAGCCTAAGCAGATGCAAAAAAAAGGCGCGAAAGGAAAAACCGACATTTCGAGTCTTGCCGTGAGTATAATGCAACCAACTGGCGATAATGACTATACTTTTGCGAGCGTAACCCGGCCGTGATTGCTATTTAATAGGTCGTCGCGTTACTTTGCGCCCGACACAGTGTAAACCTTAATAATAATGACCGACAGGCTCTATGGTGTTGTCGCGCGCTTAGACAACACCGGAGACTCCTGCGCGTGCGACACTATATATATATGTATAAACGTTACGTAAAGAGAGAGACAGTAGAATTCACGACGTGCTGGTCTGCGAAAGTCGTCAACTGTTAGCCGAATTTCCATAGGCCAGCGCTCTTTCAAAACTGTCTTTTCTACCCGCACGATTCTTTGTTTCTTCTTCTTCTTTTTTCTTGTCTGAGCTAATCGCCTGCAATATCTGTTTTATAATGCCTTCTGGAGTGCTGCTAGGCTGAAGAAGTGTTTACGTGAAAGGTTCTTTATAGCTTCGGTTTATACTGGGCTATAAAAGACGATGTTTTTTTTTTAATGTTATTCTTGAATCGGTATTTTTAACTGTCAATTAGATGTACATTTGATCACGCTACGTAAAAAAAGAGCTCATAAGAAACTTATTACAATATTTATATTAAAAAAAAAACCTTTGGTACCTGAATATTCGATCATTAGCACTCAATTAGATCCCGTCAATACACGATTTCCCATCATTAATGTTGTTTCTGTTTTTCTGTTACAGGTGAGTTCGCAAATTCTCTTCCCAAACTAGATCCTCTTCTCGTAAGTTAAACACACCACATTGAATTCAATCATCAAATCTAGCACTTCAATCTGCGCGTAACCGCCGCCAAACTCTTCCGCATAACGAATTCTACACATCTCCAAAGACAACAGCCATTGTCGCGTCGAAGAAATCTGCAGCCATCTATATACAATCGCTTTCCGTTTACACAATGGCTTATACGAGCGACAGCAGCGATACCCATCGGTCTCGCGGTTCCCGTCTGTTACTACTGCCACACGCGTATATCGGAAGTATACAATAATAGTCGAGGTCGACTCGATCATATTAGCTATAGATGCTGGTCAATATTCTGCGTGCGAGATCATCGGGATGACGAGAGAGAGGAGAGTTGGTTATCGATCGTTGATCTTCGAACGAATGTCGTCATTATATAGCGCCCGCGTGAAAATCAAGGTTCCGAATTGTACGGCAGGTGTTTGTTTCGGTTATTGAGCCGCTTATCTATATGCGCATTTTTTACGCGAGTAAAAGCGACTGTTTTATGATCTTGACGAGCTTTGCGAGATTTTTTATATACACGCTATTTTCTGGCTGTGACGCGTGGAAAACAAGTCTGTTTTTTTTTATTTCTGTAAAATAACAAAGAAACATTTTTTTTTTTTATTTCAAGAGTGCAAGGTACCCACTTGCAGCCGCGAACAATGTTCTTTCCATATATATCCGATACGATCCTCCACGAAATTTCTTGAGCAAGCGTTCGCTCACTCAGCATTATTATGTTCCTTTCAAAAAAATATTTCCTTCAGGTCTGTTTTCTTACGCGCAAAATTACCGAGAGGTGATAAAAGTAACATTGTTATAATACACCTCGAGTCTGCGTAGATGTGTATTCTAGAGAGTTGGTGCGCGGCGGTGAAGGTCAGCCGGTTATCTCTCGCGTGTACATATACGCAAATGACACGCGGTGAGTCCACAGGAAGTCCATTCATCTTGTGCATATCTAAAATCGAGAAGTCGAAACCATCATTATATTGATCCATCCGTTAAAACGTTCCTCTCTCTCTCTCTCTCTCTCTCTCTCTATACGAAAGTTTGATCTTATCACACCTCGTGTCCGTAAGTAGTATCCATATAAAAGTACCATTAATATACGTTAAACGCTTAATAGCTGCTATATACCTACCTCTTTTAAATACAGAACGAAACCTAATCAATGAGATCTAAGAACTAAAACATAAGAATCGCCTTTTAGCACGTCTCTCTTTTTTTTAATCAGGAAGTTTTTCTTCTAAAACGCAAATCCAGAGATAATCATCAGCCGCGATGGAAAACGCCTTATCCATCACGTCACCGGATAAAAAAGACCAGAGACATGCAACTGTCAATTCTCCCCCTCGTCATATCTTCAGTTTCTCGCAACCCTCTCACGTACTCGTCACCACATCAGTGACTTTCCATCAAAGCGCAAAAAAGCAAGTCGTTAGAACGAACGTTTCACGAGAGAGTAGTATACCTACATATATACAGATATCCATCATGGATCCTCGACACAATTCGGCGTCGGCGGAACGACGACTCTTACTTACACTGCATTGCGTCCTTCGTTATAAACCCACGCCCAGCGTTCGATCCAGCAGGTGAACCCCGCAGTAGCGGCCGTTACGCCGCGAGGAAATGCGGGTCAAGGTTGAGAGTCGCTGCTGATACATGTATATGTGTCTGTCGCGAAGAGAAAGACTTTGCAACAATCGAGCCGCACTCGCAGAATGTATGATGATGCGTCGGTACCTTCGACTTACCGTTTCTTTTTTTTTTTTTTGTGTTGAACCCGAGCGGGATGATGTATTCTAGCGGTGCCGAGCCCTTATTGTTGTAGCTCGCGCGTACGCGCCGGGAATTTTTCAATCGAGGCGCGGCTCGACGAGCCGTGAAGAGACACGCTGCGCGTAAAATTAATGGGTTTTATTGAAATTTTACGCTGTTTTTGGCGCGGAATTTGAATACGTGCGCTGGGGAAATTGACGGGTATAGAGTATATAGGGACACATACCGCGGCGCGACTGACGTGTGAATTATTTTCACGGCAAATAGGTTTAACGAGCGGAACGGATGTGTACGTCATCTATGTAATGGCTCTGTTTACGGTGCAGGGGAAAAGTGTGAATTATAGATGTATTATTTCGATTTTGAATTCTAATATTATCTGTCAATGATCTGGGCGTTTTCTCTATAATGTAAAGCGACGCGTTTTTCTCCGTGAAGTGAAACGTATAGTTGTTTTGCGACACATTTGATAGTGATAATTTTTTCGACGCATAATAATCGGTAATCAGATTAAAAGGCTCTTTTATCTGGAATTAATTACACACGCAATTGGCAAACACTTTTAGCATATTATGCATTATTGATGCAACAACTTATATTAAAATATCCGAGAAAACCTTCTGGTTATCTCGAATCTTATCGAGAGCCGCCTGAAGAAAGGTGTAGCACATGATGCAACGAAATCCACGCGTGCATATCTTTGTCAAACGTATGTATAATGGCTTATAATTATCCCTATTAAATATATCGTTACCCAAAACGCTCTCGACGACCTGTTAATTTCGAAATGAAGATCAACCCGAGAGATTAAACCAGTCGACCAGATACTCCGCTTTCAAAACACCGACAGAACGTGTAATAGCTACATTCCTCCCAATCACCCAATTCTGTAATTACGATCCGCGATTTTTTTTTGCGTTGGCAAAAAAAAGAGACGCCCCACCGACAAAAGGCTCGTTAGCGGTTCGCGTCACGCGCCGGAGACGAGTGAAATTGGCCGCGATTGCGAGAGATGTATGCACACAGTACACGAACGCCACACCAGGAATCGGAGCGATTCAATGCGGGTCAAGGTTGGAACATCGCTTCTATGCATACCTATAGGATCGATTTCTAATCGAGATCGATCGATCATCCAATGCAGATAAGATCGAGCCATTAGTATAAAAGGGGAGACCCTCCGTTTTCTCGTATACATATGTGTATAGATACGCATGTATAGCTCCTGCGACAGTGTGTATTATATGCAGTGACAAAAAGAAACTTTTCCTATTGTGCCGCGCGCGGAAGAAAGTTCTCTCCTTCATACGGCCGCACTACTGTTCATTATACACTTCGTACCGTTAATCTTGTTCGTGAAAAATTATGACGATGTGTGTATGCTTAGGCGCGTCCGGCTTTAGAGAGAATTGGAATTCGATGTCAGAGCGACGGTGAATGCAAATATATATCTAGGCTAATTGGGGGATTTCGACTTTTCCATTTTGCTTCAACAAATTGTGCTCGTATATATATACTCTTTATTATACGGACGGACATACGCGCACAGAAGCGCCTTTGAATAACAAAGGGAAAGTTCCTTTATACTTGTGCAGAAGAAAGTTCCTTTTTTTCATCCGGATCTTACGTAAAATCATTAATCTTGTTTATAAACTGGAAGTTTTTATTAATCGAGAGATAGAAATCCGTGGGCGTTGCAGCTGATCCGAAGAAAAATAAAAGTCTCGAGTAAACGACGTATTCAACGAACTTCATAGGCAAGTTTCGTATAAATAATTTTCCATTTGGAAAGTTGCTCTCCGGCTTTTCTGCGTACTGTATAAACCTTGAACTTGGTATAAGTTTCCACGGTTGAATAATTTTGGGCAATAAACACGTTCTCAAGAGCGTCCTTATATACCAAGATAAGACGTCCGCATTCGAGACGATTTTGCATTCTGCGATGTCCTTCAGGGGACTACCCCTCCTCGCAAATGTGCTCTCCTCTTACAGCAAACTCTCGTAAACACTTGAATGTTGTAATCGAACAGCATCTTCCTCCGTCATGCAGATAAAAAAGCAGAAACGGAGCAGTGAGTCAACGTCGATCGAAAATTTCGTCAGACGAGAAAAGACTGTATAAGTAATCCTGTTTTACGGAGCATATAATTTCCCCGTTGAAAAAAAAATACACCGCGTGTTTTACATTCGAAATACACGTCTGTTTTCTCGCACCGCTTGTCCATCAATTCATCCGCGGTTTGCTTCCGCGTCGGTGTTACGTTATATACGCGCGTGCGATGGATGATCGGATAGTTGCCCGGGGATTCATAGTCTCTCGAGCCAGTCACGTTTATGCTAACGTCTCTCGCGCTGCTCGACAGTTTACGCGATGAAGTCTTCTTTATCTTGTTTCCCTTTCACCTGATGCCCTCTCACTCTCACCTGTGTCTACTGCTGCTGCAGCTGAGCGAGATATACTTATATAGAACTGCTTTGTCCGCGTCGATTATTTGTATGCATTTTTTGAATACTTTTTCTTTACGCAAGATTATTGAAATTTATGAAATTGATAATGAATTCACGTTATTATTACCTCGCTTAATTACGTTAATTGGCAGCGGTGAAAATAAATAAGATGCTTTAAAAGTCGATTCCACGAAAATAACGTATTTATTTTCGTAAATAAGTTTAGTCACGTTTTAAAATTGACCAATTATGAGAATATTTCTATCCGTATTTAAATATTTCGTATATACATGAAATCATCGAGCGAAGAGTTTCTTTCGTCTCGTCAAGCAGTCAATACAGCTTAGAAAAAAAAACGCTACAAAACTGCACGTTTCCGCCGCAAAATGCGCAGGATAATCACACGAAAGATGAAAAAAAAAAGAACCTGGTAATTTCGCTCACTCTTGTTTGCACACCGAACGTTTCGATTTCTAGAGCCTGCAGTAGACTTTTTGCCGCGCCCCAGCAAAAACTGTTTAATAAGCTTTAATTACCGCGCACGCACTTGGCTTTTCAACATCCTTCTTTTCATCTCCCAGTGTATAGTGTTGCAATTTTTTCCTCGCGACTCCTCCTTCTCTGTCTCTGCATTCGATTCGTCGACGACGAGAAGCATCAGCCAAGAAAGTTGTTATCCTTGCTTCGAGATCGTCTCCGCCACCGCGATAAGAAAGTCTCTCAAAGTTTCCCTCTCTCGACTCCTCGCGCGTCTCCTCTCGTGTATATAAAGTGTATATATATATCTGCATTTGAGGATCCCGCGCACGCGGAAAGCGAGCGCGCGCTTGGAATGCAAGTTGCGACGCTTGCGAAAATTCTGTCTAGCTGTATGTATATATCTTGTTCGGCTGCATCAGTTGTGTGAGGTAGTTTCTGGCGACGCTTCGGCTGGCTCATCTCCTGGAAAAGCTGAATATTCTCTTATTTTCAATCGATTTTTGTGTCTTAAGTTGCTCTACGTGCTGAAAATTTACTTTTATATGTGTGTAGAGACACTTCAAAGTTCAAAGGCAAATTCCACAAGCGTCTCTCGCAATCGTCGCTGCTTGCGTAAAGCCCTGATCTGCCATTTGAAATATCGCTAAAAAAGACACCTCCTCGTCGGCCTAGAGGAAACACCTGTAAGAAGTGCCACAGATAAAGCAAACCTGAAAAAAAACCTTCCTCTTGCATTGCGAACCTTCGCCTATAGGGGAAAAAGGCTTCCAAGATGACGACGAGGTTATATACACACTCGCGGGCCGAAAGGGGGGCAGAGAGAGAGAAAAAAAACGGCGCGCAAGACACAGAGAAAAGGAGCTCAACGCTGTATAGCTTTGGTTGCACAATTGGCCGACTTGAACGGAACCGCGAGTATATCTCTTATAATACACACACACACACATACTATATACCGATTTCGAAAGAGCTGAGAGTAAAAAGCGTCGTCACGACGACGCTCTTGGCGTCGAAGCGCTTCCGGCGGAGCCGATGACAGTGCGTTGCGAATCCGGCTATTAGACGGGCGATCCGTGTGCTACTGATGCTTTTTTGCTATGGGATTTTCTGATGGAGAGGAATTATGCGGTGTACACGCGATGTGATAATACGTAACTGTACGTGTGTGTGTGTAGTGTTGCGTTTGAGAGTAGATGATCGTGTATAACGAGGTGTTATAAAATTGACGTAACAGGTGAGAGGATTTAATGTTATATGTTGATCTTCGATTCGAGATTACTATTATGGCTCGTTGTAACTTCCGGATGATCTCGGCTGCGGTCGATTGGCTTTGGTAATCGCGCTTCTATTTGTAAATGAATGTATTATCTTATTAGATTTATAGCTTCGAACATTTTCAAGATGCGCGCGGCAAACAAGTTTTCTTTCGAATACACACATTGAGGCAAAAAATTATTATTTATATCGAGCTGAAAACGGTGAAATATTCTCTTCTCTGATGAAATTTTCATCGTATGGGAATAATATATCAAGAGCGTGTTATTTGTGTGCTTCCCCGAGATTTTATTGTTTCTTCTAATAAAAACATTGTCATTCGTTAATGTGACTCACTAGTCCTGTCGCAGTAGCTCGTGCAAGGAATATAGAAATCAGGCATAAAATTTATTTTCAAAGTGTAACCTAATTTACTACGCGTCAACTCGCTTAGCCAGGATTGATGAGAGATCCGAGCCAATGTCTCCTGATGGACAATTGCCGAAAACTCGATTCTTGTTTTTAATCTTACGTGCATTACTGTTTTAACGACCGATTAAAAGCGTGTTTTTACGAGAATCTGCGACACGCCCGAGGCGCGACGGATTATAATATTACGATTTGTCAAGTCTTCTCGCACGAATTTGCCTACATTAGAGAAAGACATTCGCGTCTATACTCGTCTTATAAAACTCTCCGAGCTCAAATATTTTGTAGGAAAAATTACGACGTTTGAATTTCATAACTGTAAATTTTCTGTGTCAGAATATTTCCTGCGGATTTCCTAATGATTCATGAATGAAACGTCCGTGAATAGCCTTACGAGACTTTGTTTATTTTAATTTTCTATTTTCGCTTGAAAATTTAGTGGCTCTAACTCCTCAGGTAAACCTACGTGACTGTACATATATATAAAAAGCTAAGCGTTGTCATGCTTTCCCACGATATGTCCGGAGTTATGCAAATGAGTCAGACATCTCGATAGGTATGACGGTTACGTTCCTGTAATAAAAATAATAATTAAAGCGAATAAAGATATCGAATCCATTCAGTTTTAAGACGTTGAAAAATGTCGAACCGTTTATATCATCGTCAAAAAAAAGTGACGTGGCATCAGAAATTCATAATAACGAGGAAGTTCATTGAGATCGATTAAGCCGTATTAAATTCGAATATTACACATGTCAACAAGTTTGATATTTTAATTGGACGATATTTGACATCTTCATTTCGACATAAAAAAGGGCTTCCGATTAGATAATTAAAGCGATATTCATCGCGTTAATAGTCAATCTCGATTAACATATTTATTTAATATGTATACAGACGATATTTATGATTTCCCATGTAATATCAATTTCCACGCGCTAATTTGCTTCGAGAGATCCACAATCGAAAATTTATCTCCTCTCCTACAGCGTAAACATTCTAACGAAACAGCATAATTTCCCAAGTTGAGAAACAACGTCGTATAATATTTCCTAGAAGTTTTCTCTGGTACCTATACACACACACATACACGTGTGTATAATAATGTATCTTTCAATCTGCCTCTCGACTCCTCCTTGATACGTCTAATTATCCGCTTTTATACCACCTTAAGGAACACTTTGCGGAGACCTAAATCTGAGCGTTACACCATCTTCGCAGAATCAGCTTCTGTGAGTTAATAAACGTCTGGCGATGTTTTTTTTTCCAGACTCGCGAATTCCTTGATGTAACGAAACCGCGAGAATTCGAGAGCGCGCTAATAGGAAAAATTGCGCGAGGGAAAAATTTTTGTGCCGGAGGGAAAAAGTCGCGTATAAGAAGCAGTGGCTTATTTTGGAGCCGATAAATATACGTGCCTTTGATTTGACATGAATATTTATATAATATCGGGTAAATCGGCTTAGCATAAATATATAACGTGTTATGTTCATCTGTGACATTATTTTCTGGGATCGAGAGGTTCTCGATAAACAGATAACACGAAGAAACTTTGATGAGGACTTAAATAGTATTTTTTTTTATCCATTGCACCTATAAATCGTTTTCGGCGGTAGTTTTCATAAAAGTTCGCCTTATATTTTCCTCGGCAATTTACGATCGTATTATAGAACCAGCCAAGAGTCAGAGAGATAAATTATGCTTGGATTGTTAGAATTGATTAGTACAGTCTAATGGAAGACTGTTGTTGAAAAAATCGTAAATTGAAATACTGGTTTCGTTGCTTACAAATTTTTCATCATATATAAAACTACACCGGCGGCGCGGCTCTTCCATAAACAGCCGTAACTCTTCAATTTTCGTTGTAACGAAGCGCGTTATACTTCAGAACTTCATAACGAGATCCTTGTAAAAAATAAAAATCGCAACGAGACGATCCGTTCGCGCACAGAAAAATATGGCACACAAAAGCCGTATCCATTTCAAAGTTCCCATGATGTCCGTTATAATATACGTGCGCGCACAAGCCTCGGAGAGATGAATCGAGAATTAGTGGCAGCGATTATAACCCATTCATAAATCCGGCGTCTCTCTCTCTCTCCCACTGTGATGTGTGTATTATATATTGTATACGTGTGCGTAACTCGGCGCGTTTGTGCGTGTCGAAATACAAGTCGCGGATTTCAGTTCGAGCCCGTTCAAGGCAGTCGGCTTCTCTCTCGCGACGATGAAAAATATACGCGCGTCGTCGCGAAAAGTTTATGTGTGTTTAGAAGGAAAGAATGTGACGTTTGACGTAACTATATGGACGCTTTGATATAATAATTATGAAAGTGGGTACAGGGTTAATTATTACAGTGTATAGTGGAGAGTGCAGGTATATGTTTGTGTATATGTAAATATTGCGTCGAGAAACTGGAATTGGCTTGTGTCGAGGCTATTATCGTAAAGAATGAAAAGGCAGCGAGTCTTTTAAAAATAGCGAGTCTATGTGGGCCCGAAAAAAAAGGAGCGAGGATGGAACACAGCAGTAGGTTGACATATATTATATAGGTGGATTAATTATAATAATATTCTGGAATATTCAGTGTGATGATCGTTGAGAGGCGTCGAGAACAGCTGATCTCGGATGCCATATAGTCGAGTCGTTTATATACAATGTCCAATAAATTTTTGCCAAACAATATATTCTCGACAAAAGGAGTCCGGGTATAATAAGGAAACTATTAACTTTATTAAGTGTGTCAAAGCGTGAAAATTTATTGTCTATCAATATCGAGTATAGCTTTTTTCCAATAAATCATGGAATTTGAATCCTCAAGTACACGGTGAATCACGAGAAAATAACTTTATTCGTTCTTTTCCATATCCAAATGAAAATCAAGCGCTACCGTATGGAATATAACACACACGTATGTATAGCTCCGCGAGTGTCGTCATAGCTTTTGTCGTAAAACTCTGAAGAATCGTTCGCGCTAACTTACAAAACAAGCAAAACACAACCTATTTAAATTCGCCGTCTCACGACCTTCCGCACAGTAGCAGCAGCCGTCCCTTCCACATTTATATACACCAACCGTTTAAAACAGAGACGCACGCGCAAATTGACACACCTAAAACGAGTCTATACACACCGGCGAGAAGAGAGAGAGAGAGAACAAGAAGCGCGTTAGCGACGTGAGAACGATTCGCACACTCTCACTATTAGTTGTGTACGCTCGCGAGTGGGATCCGCGTGAGGAGGACGAAAACGGCGATGAATTGAGACTCTACTACGTAGGAGTGTCATTATGTGCGTATTGTATAGATATACAGGTGTGTTTGTGTGTTGTGGGCTAATTACCGAGGCACTGCGAATTCGTCGCTAATGAGAGCGATAATGAAATTTTCTTGGGATTGTTTACGTTTGCTTATTTGGAAACTGGCGAGATGTTATTGCCGAATTTAATCAACGTTATATTATAGCGTTGAATTAAACGCTGTTTGAGAAACAGATGCAAATCAAAGTAAAAGTCGATCCGTTATTGATATACATATACGTCGAGTAGAAAAAGTCGTACACGGCAAGACTCTCGAGAATCTCTAATTGTTCTTTCGCTTATTATACACTGCTCCTCTCGATTTCACACAGAGATGCACTTAAATATACGCACTTAATAACCGAATCGCCGAAAATCCTTGATACAAAAAAAAGGAACCGCTCTAAAAATATCTCCATAAATCACTCGGCGGACAGCTGAATCGCGAGCGACTTCCGCTCGTCGTTTCAACAGAAGCGCGCATAGCGCCGTGTGTACGATTGTATTCCTATTTTTCATTTTTTTCGGAGTCTTAATTTTGGAGAAAGTAGCGCCTTTCCCGTTTATACAACAGCGAAGGGAAAAAAAGAGAAAAAGACGGGTATACTACAATAGTCCCTCTCGTAGCACCTCCGGAGTTTTCTGTCTAGGAGTATATCACCTGTATGCGTATTTTTTTCGTCTCTCGAGCGCGAGAAATCTCGCTCTATAATAGCGCCTTTCCTTTGAACGCATTGTCTCTCTCTGTATGTGTAGAGCGTATAGAATGTTACACCCTTCGAGAAGCGAATTTTCTAAATTCTTCAGCAGAGCGCTGAGATTGATCGCTCCTGAGATTAATTAAGATTTCCGCGAGACGAGTGATTGAGATTTACGTTTGTATGCTGAGAGAGAGAGGATCTCTCTCGTGTTCTCGGATAATATATGTGAATTCTTCCTCGAGCATTTTTATAGCATTAGAATTTAACTTCTTTTTTCTCATTTTAAATATATATATTCATCGAATCTAATCGACTATTTTTCCTTGTGTTTCAGGTGAGTTTCAAGCATCGTGTATACAATCTTCATGCACGCATTCGTAAGTTTCAGTAAACAAGATTCAATTCCATTCACCAATCGAAATTTCATGAACGCGTGCAAACAAGTTGTTGACATCGTCTCGGCGCAATTGCGATTCTCTTCGCAAACGCACGAGAAAGTCCACAATAACCATCATCATCCTCGAGTTTCCATAGCCGGCTTATGAAAAATAAAGACAGTCCATATAGATTAAGTCCCGCGTTATATGCTGGAAAAAGGAAAAACTGTCTATATACGTCACGAGAGCAACGTTTACAAGTCCCTCGCGGCTCCCGATAAAAGTCTATCGTAAAGTCGCGCAATAAAGTTCGCCGCTTTTCGCGCGAGCCGAAAACCAATAGAGAGCGTTAAAAATTTTACGGCCACCTAACAGCTGCTCCTTGAGTGTTAGTCGACTCCCCCTTAGGCGGTATTAATTGATATCCATCGACGTGCAGTTCACACGTGCAGTGTGGTGTTGTGTTAGCTTTTCTTTTTGCTCGACGCGTGTATTTCTCGCTACACTATACGGTGTTGTTGGTTAGTGTCGAACAATATAAGACAGTAAACGGTTTTGGGCGAATGGAAAGAAAGTTTTCTATCTTTCTTTTTTTCTACATATAGGATTTTATTCTTTTACCTTTGCTATACATTCCTGTAGATAAAAAAAATGTCGTTTGAAACTTTATATACACAAGAGCATTAAGGTTCTCCACCTTATTTTTATAATAGCAACCCGACGACTATCAGGATTTGAAATAAAAGCAAGAGGACAGAAACGAAGACAGACACGAAGCGTCGAATTGTCCATTGGTCAATGACCGAACAGACTCGTGGAATTTTCCTATTTCTAAGCTTCGCACGCGAGTCATCCCGCGAGAAAATAATAAAAAGAGGGAAGCAAGAGCTGCGCGTGATTCAGAAAAGCTATTCGCGAAATTCGGAATTCAAGCTGCTGCCAACACACCGAATGAATTATACACTATACACTCGTCTATTTGCCAATTCTACGCTAGATCCGATTCTCGTCGATTCCGATGACACCTTTTTAGTTGCGCCGCACGTGTGCACCGCAATTTGCTTCCTTTTGAGACAGACACACTTGCCGCACACATCGAATATTCCAACGCTGCTGATGGCTTATTGGAATTTGTGGAGAAGCGCCGATGAAAATGATAATATCTAGTGTTGCCGTGCAGCACAGTGAATTAAATTTATTAGTTGCGTTTTGTACACAACTGATTGCGTAAGAATGAAGTCTACTACTATACTGCGAATCGGATGTTGTGGTGTAGCGCAGCACACGTCTCGGTACAAAATATAATGCTCATTCTTAGCATCGCTTTGTATTAAACGAACGTTCGTGAATAACGTCATATCGTTTTTCAGATTTTCCTTTTATTGCGTAAGGTGATACATTTTTTACAACTTAATTATCGAGTGCTTTTCATTCCTGGATTCGAAAAAACGAATTCGCGAGAAAATTGTTTTCTAACTCGAGACACGTTCTCGTTCTCATCAGCATATATAATACCAGCTTCTGCTACGCGGTTAGCCGCACTTGTAAATATTGTTAATTAAACAATCTCGACGTGTCAAATATGCAAATATCACCAAATACACGATCGAAGAACAATAACAATCGTCTTCTTTCAATATATATATAAATATAACCGAAAGTATGCGCGCGCACGTATTTATGACAATCAATCATGAGATTTAGGAGGCGCACGTGGAAATTCCAGTTTTTCAATCGTCTTCCGAAAAATCGTAAATCGCGCTATATACACACACCGTAAATACTCGTTATTTATTATATTTACATATGCGAGAGCTATAGCGATCGCGAGTCCGGTGTACATATACGCACTAATTGATTCCGGCCTTTGACGGACAGCGGAATGTTTAATCGGCGGGCAGACGGTTTTTTCCTGATTTTATGGTATAGCGCGATCGAGAGAGAGAGAGAGAGATTCTCAAGGCCTCGAACACACACGGCTGTGTGCGTCGTGTCCGAAGAACTATGCGCGCGCGCACGAGAGATAGTCGTCTGAGAGGAAAGAAATCGTTTGTTTTTACCATCTCAAGCTAGTATACTTTTATTTTTGCGCAACTTGATTTTTCGGGAAAAAAGGATATATCTCCTCGTTATTTCGAAAGCTTTGTCTATCGGTAGACGCTATTAATCTTGGTGAAGAGTTTAAAAGCCACGGGGATGTATTAGCTAAAAATAAAACACAGACAATGGAGCCATATTTAGATAATAATTAAAAGCCCGGAAAAAAAGACTAGACGCGTGTTGTGGTGGGTCACACGCAGAAAAACTTTATATAGTAGGATATCAATTTTATCGAGCTATATAGCCCATTACGAAACCGCCTCAAAGTCCTGTTATAAATTTCAAGATCGAGAGAGTGCAATAATTTATACAATTAATTATAGATGCAGAAATATATACCTGTCCGAAAAGGCTGCGAGAGAGCTTTGAAATTCGAGCGCGTCCACTCAAGTCCGCTCACGACATTTTCGAAGAAACAAAACCAGCTGCGCGATTATAATATACACAGAGAAAGACCGTCGACCCGAAGACGAAGACTGTCAAGCGCGTAATAAACGGCTGTCTGCATTGTGTCTGACGTCTGAATCTGTGCCAACGTAATCTCCATTTTTTCCTTTATTTTTACACAGCTTCCTGATCCACATTGTCCGAGTGTATACACCTACTATATTATAATACACAAGGTGTCTTGCGCGCGTGGAAGCGTTGAAATCTCCGGCGCGCGACGACGTCGAGGCGTAAAAAAGACCGCTCGCGGGACCACAATGCGATCGTTAAAGTCCCAGACCCGTGTCACCCGTACTGCACTGTATAAGTATACTATATACATATACACATACCGTTGAAATCTTTTGGAGTATGTAATACGCAACGTGGGAGCGGTTTTCCTCTGAACTTTTGTGCCGAGTTTTTTTTCTAATTATCTCGTGTCGAGGAAGGTTTTGCTCGAAAAGGTCATTATTAGCCATTGTATATCAAACGCTTTTCTTTATAAGGCGGTTATATAGGCGGCCTTCTATGAAAATGCGATTCAGCGAGTTGGACTCGTGCGAAAATATGCGCGCGCGTGTATTGAACTCGCAATGACTTTCGATTGACGTATGTTGCCAGCGGTGAGTAATGAAAGTTATAGGAGGAAGCGGTATATGAAGTCGTCAGCGTTACAATGTTTCGAGATGTGTATATTATGATCGGCGATATGGAAAATTTCTTATTATTTTCCGTAGATATTAGTCAGGGAAATGTCATTTCTTGTATATAAACACTCGATTTCATTGCGTTTTCAACTGGTTTACGATACTGCGCGAATCGAATAGATTTAATCAAAACAAAAACGTCATTTCGAAGAATTGTTAGAATGTTGTTAAATCTTCAGCTGTCTTAGAGGATATGAATAAGTGATAACTTTGAAGCGTAACAAAAATGTCACAATTATGTATATGGCGTAAATAAATGTGTTTTCTTTATTCTATACCGGAGCGTCAGAGCGTAAATAATTGAAATGTTTTCTATAAACGACGTTAATTGGCTTTGCAAACAGAACAAGAAGCGGATAACACGAGCATTTATCAACCGATCGAGTAGTATAGCTGCACACTGCATCTGATAAACTCACTCGCAATCCATTTAAAAGTATAATAATAACACAGAGTCTATCAATACGTAAACCTAACATCAGCCTAAAAATACTCCAACAGCATAAAGACGTTAAAACAAGCGTCATCCCAACAAAGACGCAAACGATCACGCCACGCACACTTGAAAATCAACCTGTTCCCATCACCGCTAATATAACAAAAAGGAAAGCCTCGTATATGCATGAGAAGAAGCTGATGCACGCGCGCGGTTAAAAATCTCTGCGTCAAGGTCCCCGCGATAAAGCCGTTCGCTCCAAAAGCCCACTTCGCGTCTCCCTCCCGCGAATTCTCGTCTGACCAGTCGTCGCCGAAAGCATCGCAAACAAACAGAGAAAGACGCGCGAATTTTTGTCGCGACACACGGAGCCGGCCATTGACTGGTCCGATATCGAGGAAACAAAAAGCCATCAAGGTGATGGCTAATGGCTTTAGCTTACACCGAGTAATGCGTGTACTCTTATATCGATACTCGGTATAAGGAGGAACACAATGATGTTCTTTCGCTGTATTATAAGCCTCGAGGCGATCATTTCTTTACCGGTGACCTTGTCTCGAGCGCGATCCGTGTTTATGCGCGCTCGGAAAGGAAAAAGAGACGCACAAAGTGCGCTGGAGAAGAAGAGACGAATGTACGCGGTGATAATCGAAGAGATGTGCGGAAATTCTTGCCGCGACATTCCTTCGTCGGGAGGAAAAGTGGAGCTGCTTGCTTTTGGAATTATTTTTAGCGAGAATACGTCTGGGACTGGGTTTTGTGCCTGTGGAATTGCTGACGGCTGATTGAGAGGATGATTTATTTATGCGCGAGGTTCAAAGCTTGACCCTGAACCATGTGTCGAATTCATGGCTGGGCATTTTTGGTTCTAGAGTATAATGACACTCCAATTGGAGATGTATTTTTTGTTGTGCATTTCGAGATGATAATGAATCCAATTTGGAATTGGAAGAATGATGTACTTTGAATTAGATATTATTATGTACTCGTTCTATTCTTTATGGATTACTATTAATTTGCTGTGGACTATGGTCGTATCATTGCCACCTGAATTCAATTGCAAATATACTTTTTTATGTATATATAGCAGTAATCTGGAAATGTCAAAGCAATCAACTCCAGTGGTTTGGATAATTTTGCGGTTGACCTTCGAGGTTAATCTGGCGGCTGTTACATTGTGTCTACTTCGCCGCATAAAACGATTGCCGACATCTATATAGTATTACTGCAGGCTTTACGGCGATTCGAGAAAAAAAATTTACGGGCTGAAACAAATCGAATCAATTTTTGCTCTATTAACCAATTGCGCAATAATTTCGTGGTTGCATTCTTATAATGCGTAATATATATAATTTTTTCTATTAATCTCTCCTCTCGTTTGAAAAGAAAAACTCGCTTCGAAGAGCGAGACTCGCCTTTTTGAAATTTATCGTCTTCTCTCCAAACATAAATTACATTTTTATCGCAAACAAAACTATAAGCGAAATCGTATTCAAAGACAATCCTCAGAGACGCATTGAACGCGGCATTACAAACAAATATCAGTCTGTCACAATGAAATACTTTTCAGGATTGTTTATGGTTTGTTGCCGACTGCAGAGTTAAAAAAATTGCACGTTCGCGGTAGAGAAAATTTTTCGCATTATTTATTAACTACCGGTGTTGGTCATAAACTAGAAGTATACGTATATACGTTCGCATCGATTTATTCCAGAAATTTACACACGCATATACGTACAGTATAGAAGAAAACGATGGGACGACACCTATAAGACGACTTGGTCGGCGTTAATCAGTCAAAGCAACATTGTTTATGTAACGTCAAACGACATTGACTTGTCATTTACGCGCAATCCTGTTGTCGTGCGCTCGGCTTTTACTTCTATATATATATATACACGTAGAAAAATAATCCGCCACCCTGACAGTATTAGTAGCGCAGAGCCGTATAAGACAAAATATAGTATTTGGACTGGTCTTTCTCCCACCGCTTGAACTTTTCAGCTTCCTGGCGAGCGACGATAGGTGGCGCATAGGCATTTTCCTCTTTCCCTCATCACTTTAAGGCGCTCACACTGCATATATGGCATTAAATCTGCCTGTTGGGCCTATGCCAGCTGCTTGAGCCGCTCATGCCATAACTGCCTGAGTTATTAACTGCAGTTAGTAATAAATTCGGACTCATCTCTCCGTGCACACAACCCTCATATAGATTCTTTGTATTATACAGGGAATCTATTTACATTCATAACCGATGATACGAAGCGATGTATCGCGGTTATAAATAAGTCATGAAAAACTTGAACCGCAGCGCGCGAGCATTGCTGAGAACACCGAGAGAGTGAATTCAATGGAATGGTTTTCTAATTAAAATCTCTTGAGTAACGCGCAAGTCGTAAAAAGTGCGTTCGCCGGATAATCGACAGGCAAAATTGATCCTCATTTTTATACTCTGTCAAACAGTCATTACAGTTGTGTTAGGCAAACGAAATTACTCTCGGTGTGTGTGTAGGTATATATATATGATGCATTGTTAGGAAATATTAAGCAACATCGATCTATACCTATATACATCTGTCGCAAAAACATTCACGTTATTATTCTCTGCGTTTTATTATTCACCGAATGCCATTCAATCATACTGACAAGTATACTGCATTCGTCGAAAACTATAATTTCCCCTCCGCACGACAATCAACGCAAAAAGTCCTAATCAACGCTCATCAATCACACTCGAACCCTTCGACACACATTTTTTCCTTCATCCCTGACTCTCCTCTGTACACACACACACACATATCATCCTCTTCTGTCCTTGACTCGCGCGGATAATTCGATTCTCATCCTGTCAGCGATCGTACGACACAAAAGTCTGGCGTTTGCGCCGTGAAATTGCGCTACCAATCAATTTTCGACGCGCGCTCCGCGACACGACCTTGTGCCTTGTTTTCATAGGTCACGGAAAAATCGCGGAGGAGAGGGAAATTGCCCAATCTCTGCACGATCGTTATTAGAGAGTGATTTTATTTCTTCGAGGCTCTATTTTTTTTTCGAATCCGAACCTGTATATATATGCTTAATATAACGAGACGAGTTTGTCGCAATACTTTAAGTGTATATATGCGTTTTTACGTAATTGAATATTGGTGGGATTAATTTGTGTTTGGATGCGGTCCTTTAATTTAATTGAAAGTAAATTAGGGACGATGGCGATTGATCAATACGTGAGGGATCTCACACGTGGAGAAGTGAAAATAATTTTATTGCTTTCCTCAAACTGGAAATGCTGGCCATGCTTCTTAGAAACTAGAATCATTTGTGAATCATTTTATTAAGAGGTCTTGATTTTTACCAAAAAAAAAAACGATGCTAATAAATTTTGCTAATTTGAGCGTTTATGTACTTGCGAATTGCGTCATAAAGATGATGCCGATTAAGATTTCGTGAAAAATTTCCGGTCTTTAATGTGGACATTTAACCAACGATACAAGTGAACAAATACACGCATCAGTAGAAGCATAAAAACTCTTGCCACCATTAAAACCCACTGAAGATCCAAAAACTCTATAAAAAGAAGTAATATAAATGAAGATCCAAACCACATGTATACCAGGCGACATCGCATTAGTCGCTCTCGGCCTCGTTTCTTCCATTTTTCTCCTCGTCGCGCTAAAATTTTCTCGATCTCAGGCGTCGTCATTACCCTGACACACAAAGCGCCCATGAGAATCTCGCGCAAAATTGTCGCGCCGTCGTGTAGCCACTGTCCGCGCGACGACACACATACGCGGTAATCCGCTAAAGCAGGATGACTACTGCAACGAGATCATTACTATATAGACGCGAAAAAGAAAGCCTCGCGTGTGCTCGAGAAGTTTAATCGTTGAGGATTATTGCGATGTAGTGTCTGTTTTATATTTTAGTGGATGTCACAAGAAATCTGCGGTGTCGGTGTGAGAATTTCAAGTGTTTCGTGATTATGAAACTCAGCAGGTGATATTTTTTGCAATTAGTTCATGAAGTTCGGTGTATAGTTTGTTGAAGATGGTTCAAGGGGAAGATGTTGACGTTCTCAAAAGAGATCCTTATTCGCTGCGTACTTCGCAGTTATAAAGTTTTATTAATTAGGTAAATGTGTTAGGTCGCCGTACCATCCGGTCTCTTACTACTGCAACTCTAGAATACTGTAAGTAGTATAAGAGTCTACTACTTGACTGTCGGTCAAATTTAAATTAATCAGCCGATAAACTTCCCCAACGACTGCACACACTCATCCACATTATAAAATACACATTTTATCCTTAATAGCACTCACATCACGACCTACAAACTCAAAACGCTTATAATTCGTTTGAAAATTAATCGAGACATCTGCAACTGGCGCATAAATATTTTTAACTAGACACATAATGTAGCAACGCGTCCAAATCGTAGACAAATCTCAATCAAACTCGTTCGCCAAATTACTCAATCTACACCATAAACCGCGCGCGAGTTCCAAAGGCGCGAAAGAATAGCGCAAACTCTAAATTAAAACGTTATCTCTCGGGGCGTCGCGCTTACCTGTTTCTTATCCGCTCTCAACGTGTTTTCTGTATACTATACGTGTATACTCTCTCGAGATTGCATGGGAACTCGCGGCGCGAGTTTCCGTCGCGCGCGCGCGAGAGCCAACTTACGACAGAAAGAGAGGCGCGGGAGGAAAAAAAAGTACGAAAACTCGCTGACCTATTTTAAACGGGATAGTTGCAAAATATATATAGTCGGCGGGTGTTAAAAAAAAAAATTAAAATTACGTTGCTAGCGAGAAAGAGAGATTCGAGAGGCCCGACGATATAGGATTACGTTTTCGTAGACTGGTTTATTTGATAGCGGCTGTCGGTACTTGACCGTCTGGATATATAAAGTGTGCTTTATAGACGTGGCTCATTGTTAATGAGTCATCGACGGTGTCTTATTTGCATGTGAGCACTTTCACCGTCGTTGTGCACGACGATTATCCTCAGATTTTTTCGGTTCTTGAATGTAGGAAGGACCTCGTTATATTTTTACTCATCTTGTCTAAACATTTTTATATATGCCATTCCAGCACAGATGGCCTTATAGTGTCGCATTATTCTAGCCACTAATTAACTAGCAGAAAAAAAATCACTCTACGTTATACTCGACGAAGACCATATATCAATGAACGCAGTACTTGTTATTATAATACACATATTTTTAACCGTCAGCTATATAGCATCACCTTGTGCCAGATAGAAGCTCCGCGTGAGAATGTGTATTACAGGCGCATCGATTAATTAATGCCATTTTTTCGTTTCACGATATGCTGATTCAACATAAATATATCTGCAGCGCGATGATTTTGTTACTATGTAGAACAGCCTTATATAAACGAACGCTACTGCGGTATATGGCGAAGGTCCCATTGTAATCATTGAGAATTAATGCAATGTGTCGCGCAGGTATATATTATAATATTGTCTTCTTGCGATTACGCAAGCCGCGTGTCGCATAATTATAATTCGCCCTTTTGCGAATGCGCAGCGAGAGTTCGTTGTGAAAACTCGGGGTCGTTTCATTAAAATGGAAAATTAAGCGAAAATTCACAGTGACGGCAAAACAAATCGTGCATGAAATTGCGCATAACAGAATTAATACAGCAGCGTGTATACCGGGCATTTTCTTCCGACGGCGTAAACTTTAGTCCAAGTGGAAGAATCGGGGGCCTTTCTAAGATGCTAATCTTTCGCTAAAATAGAAAATGCAATATAACAAGTCGAGGTTAGAAATCAATGTATAGTAATTTTCTATAGACGAATTTAGATAATCAATTATTACCGTGAATTCGTATAAAATGACAGTGTATACAAATATTTTAATACAAAATATACATCGTAAACTTATCGAAGCAAACACGTAAGATTTAAACTCTACACAAAGTTCACTTTCAACCAAGCGAAACCGCACACACTATATCCTAAGCACACATTCCATCGCATCTCCATTACATACACACACAAGAGACCGGTCGCAAGAACCCGCAGTTCTCGCGCGCACAAATCAAAAGTACCTAAATTAAACGAAAATTAAAATCGACTCGGAAGAGTATTATAAACGCGAAGCCGATTCGGTAAATTGCAGGCTGCTGTAGTAGTATATAAACCAAGCCGCGTGCGCATACATAACAGTCGGCGTTCATATATACCGATCATACGTAATTATTGCCATTACACGTGCGCGGCTGCAACATCTTCGCTTTCTCTCGAACAAAGTCGAGCGATGCAAATTCAGCTGATGCGGTGCTGTGGATTTGTAATGTCGCGCAAGGATCATTTTCAGTTATACAATGCTAATTACGCTGTGGTATTTCGTGTATAGTTATTACACTCGACGATGCCGTAAATAGTGTAGGTGAGCTGCAGAGATCGTTATAATTGCAGTAGCACAGGTTTTCACTGATAAATCTGAGATTTTATACTAATTATAGTGGACGTTGCTTACGATGTTTACTCGACGCGTGCGATATGAATTTGGCGAGAGTCGTGACACGGTGACATTGGCTCGAAAAAATTGCGAGACTCAGCCTCGGGTTCACACGCCGACGAAATCTGGTCAATTGCGCAAATTTATAGCGAAGCGTTTACCCATATTTTTTTTTTTGTACTCGGCGCTATGTACACTTTCTAAGCTCGCTTAATTATGAATTCATTACTCGTAACCCGATTCCTACCGTGATTTATACGCGGATATTAAAACCAGCGCGATAATTAAATTAGCGCGAAAAGCTCCTCTCTCTCTCACAGTGTGCGAAGCTTTATATTAGCTCGTTAATTTCATATAGATTTCCAGATTACACATTTAAACTTTGGCATTCAGTAATATTGATTGATTACATGATACAGAGTCTTTCAAGTGCTTATATACATATATGTGTGCTCGTATCAAGAATTTTTATAGCGCAAGCATCTGGTATTAATTATATTTTGCAGCGCATTTTGAATTATTAAGATTATAAAAATAAGGAGAATTCAAAAAGCACTTACACACATTATATACACAAGTGTAAAAAAAATTTGATTGTCATTATCACATCAGCGACTGTCCGTTCTGGGTTCAATAGCCAGCCAGAAGCCATTTTTCGGAGTTGGAATGAAAGTGTTTCTTGCAATACTCCATCAGAGGTATGCATGTCTTCTCCCTTAAACCTCCCAGTCGAACTACAAATCGCGGAGCCGCAAAATTTCTAAAACGCTATAGGTGAGCTGCTATAATACATACATACAGTCACCGCTTGGATTTGCATTTTCTCGAATACTAGTTCCGCCATTAATCCGTCAGTCTGTCATAATTATTTGCTCGGCGCAGCGATAGGAAATTCAATTATAACGCGGTCTCTCTCTCGTATAGAAAATTCCAGCTGCGCACCGGTTCGCCGCCGCGGCGCACGAATTTCGAGAAACAAAATTACACACGCATCGAGCTTTGACTAATTAATTCCCCGCGCACAGTGTGCATTATATCCCCCCGATCCATTATCGAGCCACCTAATTTCCGCGTGGTGCACGTAATACACCGCGGAAAAAAAAGAGAGACAATCATTCACAATCGTGTATATATGTAGATGCATGAGAACCACGAGCGCAACGAATCAATTACATGCATCCGAGATAGATCGAAAACTAGAGCGCTGCAGCTACAGCAGTGATTTCAAAAAGCTGTACGTGGAGTTTGAAAAATACGTTCTTGGATTTCGGCGTGTGTATATGTAACGTTGGAGTAATTCAACTCTGATGTGGCCTTGGTTTCGATCGTCCGCCTCGATACTCTCGTATAGACACACATGCACTCGGTCAGCTGCGACCGCTTACCAACGTTCCGTTTTGCTGTATAGCTGCAGCTTATCGGTCCGCGAGACTTTTCGCAATCCACGACCTCATGAGCGAATAAGCCGTGGCTCGCCTTTTTCTTAAGAAAGAGAACGAATACCTATACTCTGAGGGAAGAGAGAGAGAGAGAGAGAGAGAGCAACGAAATACGCTATTCGCTCTTGTGTACTCGTCGGCTCGATTGAATTCGGCTGAGGGAATAATTGTTCGAGACTTCTTCTGCAGCTGCTGATGCGAGATTTGGTTTCGCGAGCGAGATTACTGGGAGATGCGCCAGTCAATCTTCGTTTGTGTAATGCTGCAGTTGTGTAAATTGGGTCAACTGCTGAAACTTTTTTTCTTTAAATCGTGGGATGTGATTACTTGATTGTAGTTTTGAAGTTTATGCACCAGCGAATAGCTTTTTCACTGATGTCGAGGAAATAATTAGCGATCACTGATTAATGTTCGAAACGATAAAGATTATAAGGAATATCTCTGTAATGCATAATATGACATGCTAACCGAGTATATACTTTGTAAAGCTGACCTCTACCCATCATCATCAACAATTACATAATACTATTTTATAAACTGATAATATAAACTTCAATGAAAATCCGCAATTTAACTATAAAAAACAGGGTATTAAAGTATTATTAGAAAAAGTCGTCACGCTGACCTCCTCCGCTCTTTGCGAGACTTTATCTTACAGCCACGCCACCCGACCTCTGGCCATCTCTAAATATATATCGACAAGCGCTAATTAACGATAAAACTTGCGGATGTATCTCGGGGTTGGCGCAAGGCGAGCGTCACGTCGCGACTTGCGCATCCAATAATTATGAATCGACCTGTCGATTTATCCTTCGATGATGAATGAGTTTCTAATCTGCTTGCGATAATGGAATTTTAATGAGATGCGCTCGCAAGATATTCAAAGGATGTGCGCGGCGGCGGACAGTATACTGCGTGTGCAGGTTCTCGCATCTCTTCTCGTGTAACGGTGTTCGAGAATCTTGTTCGTTTCTTCAGTTTAGTTAATTGTTTCATTCTTCGGAGTTTGACGGAGGTGCAATGATGATGTTGTAAAGCCTAAGGTATTACACACACATTTGTTTTTATTCAATTAAATACTCGAAGATTTTCAAAGCTTGTTGTACACGTTTGTAAAGTTCAACCTATATAGCAATATCAGACAAAGAATTGCAGTATCGCTCGCGGAGAGTAATAATTCAATTCGATTATCCCGCGCGAGCGAAGGAAATCGAGTTCCGCTATTTCGCAATGAGCGTAGTGTATAATAGGAGAACAGAAAAATCGCCGGCAATAACAAATGTCAATTACGCGAGAGTCGCTGACGTTTACAAGCTCATAAATTCACAGTACGCGGACCGTTGTGAAGCCGCGTTTTAATTGACGACGATTAATAAAGGTGTTTAGTCGCGTTAGGAATTATCCCCCTATATTCCCGTCTTCATTCACGAGGAGGATGTACTCGTGATTACAGAGGTGAGTTACGCGCACACGAGAGATGATAATCCGAGACTTATTGTTTTTTGATTCATGGACTGGGATCACTTTTCAAAGGATTCATTCCGAATTATAATTTCAAGCTCCATTGTGTCTGGCTTTTTTATGATTTAGTATGACGCGCGCATGCGCGTATACGCGTATGAAAGAGAATCGCCGTGTAATTATAAGTGCAGGATTAATGGCATGCAAATAAAGCTTTCAAAGTGTAATTGGCTGGCTTTGTCAGTTCCTGATACTGCGGCGTCGTTTATGGTGGTGTGTCTGATAATTTCGAGTGCATTCTTTCACTTAATAAGACGATGTGCCAACTGCGCGCTTTTCTTTTGTATACACATTTCACTTGCGACACACTACTCTTACTAATACACGTAACCTAAGAAACATGGTTAATTTAAAAAAAAAATTGTATCTGTATACAGCCACGAATATAGAAAGTAAAAGCAATGATTCAGCGCAAATTTAATAAAAAAAAAGAGACACCCAAAACTTTCTTCTCCCAATAAATCACGTTACGCAACAAAGACGTACACGGGGGCGCCGGAAAATTGAAAGAATATAATATACGACAGAGAAAAGAAAACAATTAGCGTGTTATTTTCGCTACTTGCACTTTCCTTAGAGCGGAAGTAAGCGGCGCATCTCTTTCTCTCACTCGCGGAAGCGTCGCGCGATCGAGCGTAAATGCCTGTGTTTATAACGAAACGACTGCGGCACACTGTACTTAAGTTTCGTTTCTTTCTCTCCGCTCGTTTTCATTCGGCGAGAAAAATCGTATACGCATGTGTTGTGTTTGCCTTGCTGACAATGGGCGTCGGCGACGAAGGCCGACTTTCGATTATGCGCACGTAGAGCGAGTTTATTCTAGACATAACGTCTGCTTCGTATGTTGTGGTTTATGTTTACGTGTATAATAATATACGGTGCGAGGATTAACGATCGGCGCGCCTATAGCATTGAATTCATTAAAATTAGAGCTGATTATTATAATAATTATTATCGGCTGTGTATGTGCAACAGGTTCCCGAGTCGTAATTGATTTTTATTGCACTATATGTGGCTTTAATGCATAATAGTTGACATCAGCGTAGAAAACACACAGCGATGTTATTGTGTGTATATTATACTCTTTTTAAAATGTGCGTGTGCGTGACTTGGCAGCGAGTCTGTCGCTGCGCATGCACGTGTTCTATCTAGGGATTTTCGAAAAGCAAAGCATATACCTGACGCAGTAGACACGATCGCGTTTTCTATATGCTGAGAAAGTTCACTAATGAACTTCAAGACCGGTCCGATGATCCGTATTAATATATATCTCGTTAACAGCTTTTCCATCGGCTATAAACCAGTATATCTGATGTTTAGCTTTCCCAAAAAAGAGTGTCTATCATATACCTTCAGTCCCGGAGCACGCATATTTTATCCATATCGCAATCATCTCGAATCACACACATACATACGTGCCGCATATATACAAGCGCTAATTCCAAGTCTCTAAGTCGCCGTTACATAAGCCGTCGATTTTCGTCCTTAGAGCGAATATAGCAATTTATTAAGCGTAAAACGCTAATCCGACCGCCGTCGCCGGCAGATTCATTACACACAGACATGTGCCGTACATATATACGTATACTTTTTATCAGCTATACGTCGATACCAATTAGAGATACGCGCCGATAGAACGTGTGTATGTGTGTGCCCGTACGCATCTGTTAGGTATATTATATACGTATACCTGCTTTGCTCCTGTATGCGTGTGATGCATATATGAGAATCGAACCGCCCGCTCGTTCTCAATTACGTCAGCCGCGAGAGAGCTCGTGCGTATAATGCCGCGAGAGCTCTTATGGGTAGACACGCTTTTACTCGGAGCCGCGGCGTCGCAAGGATAGTATAGCTTATAAGACAAGTCGAGCGCGATATATCGTGAGAATTTTTCATTGATTGACGCAGCTCTCGCGAGAGTTGTACTGTGTGTTTCTTATATTAAGTGTTGTTTTCCGTGCGTGTCAGTGTCCGAGTGTGTGTCCTTTGAACGATATATCGAGTGTGGTTGAGCCGAGTAATTATTGTCTTATTTTTTAATCTGGGGCACAATATCAGGCCTCGCGGGAAATTTGAAATCGGTGGAATTATGTAAAGACTCGTAAGAGAGTGTTTGGAGGTAATAGAAAGTTTTGATATATATTTATGATTTTAATACAATGATCGTGCGAAGTATATAAATTAGAAAATTTGAATTAACAGTCGCAGCAGAGTTGTGCGAAATAGTTATTGCCCCCGCGAGTATTACACGCGCACGTGCGTAAAGAAAAATTATAATAAATGCCATGGATATAACGCAACTGTCGCTTGTTTAAATTCTTTCTCAATATTTGACGGCTCTCTCGATAGACCGATTCAGATTACGATCAATTTTTCTTTTCCCATTATAATTGGCCGTACGCATTTTATTCCATTTCCGTGTATAAGCCCATAACCAGGGCTGCTTTATAGTACCCGCATTTTAATGCGGGAATTACTCCGTTTCTGTAGGGCATGTAATTATAATGTAATACACAACTCGCGGCCGTAACTATTAATTATTACACCGAATCGAAGGTTATACGCTCTCGACACACCTCTAAATCATCCAACTTTAATACTCACAAACTTCCTCACCTGTATATGCTAACAAAAAAAAAAAGAATATGGTGGAAACACTCGTCGAGATAAAGAAGGCAGTGTATAAACAGCGACAGCTGGCTACCGGAACGTTTACAGTAGCGGCTTTCGCGTCTCGGAGATTCGGTTAACGGGTGAAAAGCGATTATATGCACCGGTAATGCCGCTGCAGCCGGACGTTCGCGCTTACACAATTGGCGCCGTTATGTAAGCCCCGCGATAAATTTTAGCCGCCCGGACAATCGCGATTGTTCCTTGCAAATTGATTTTCACTTTTTTCGCGTTCATGCCTCGGGGAGCAGCCCGCGCGCGATATTCGATGAAAATCCAGTCCGAGTCGGATGTAAATTTGGTAAGACGCTGGTTATTCTCTCTCTTTAAAACGACGCGAATCGTTTTGGAGGGGAGCTCTTTGCATAAATGAAAGTGAAGCAAACATAATTAAGTTATTATAGCGCTTTGAATTATTTCTCTATTATTAATATAAATATAACGAAAGAGGTGAAACTCGGACGATCGTGTTTCGCCATATCTGAACGCGTTCTGTTTTCTTGCTCGTGTCTGCCTCGATGTGGATGTGATAATAAAATTTACGAGTTGATTATGCCGACTGTATATAGAAATACAATTATTATATGCACGAATTAAGATTCTATCTTCGTCACGCTTTGTTTTTAACGTGTACCAGTCAAAGCAAGGGTCCCTCACTTTCAAAACCGAAGAGCTGCGCGTCGCATTAACTTCAGCGGTATAATTCCGCAATGGGCAAATGCAGCCCATTAATCTATCTCCTCTCGCCATCGACTTCAGCCGTGTGTCCCACCCGCAGCGTGTAGGGTATATACCAAACCGATCCATCATCGCGCAAACGCATCATCCTCTCTTCCAAACCGATCCGAACCGATCCCACTCCACTTTAGACTCCTCGACCCCTCGCGACCCCGGTATCACGTTTCTCTCTCTCTCTCTCTCTCCTACATAGCTGCTGCTGCTACAGGTAGTAGGTATATACCACCTCTCCGATCGTCTCTTTCTCTGCCGGTCGTGTCTCTCCCGCCAGGTGCAGCAAGTTGGTCTCTCTAACCTTCCAGTATATAGCATAGTAGTCAAGTCAGCTGAACGCTTGGAGAGAACAGTCAGTCGCTCGCTCGCGCGCGCGTCGTGGTTATACCCGCCGATTTTCGCGCGCTCGCGCGCTGCGGATGAACGTTTTAATTCGATGCAATTAAACTTTCTTTCCGGGATCGACTACTGCTGTGCTGCTGCTGCTGTTCTGTTGCGTGTGCGCGTGACTTTCGTGCGCGTGTGTGAAAATAAATAAATAAAGCCGGCGTGTTGTACTGCTCGTATTTTCATTTGTCGCTGTTTTGCAAGAGGAGAGAGATCGAGAGAGTGTCAGGCATGCATGAGGTCTGCTGCAGCCACGTGAAGGTTAGTTTCGATTTGCGGCGGCTGTGGCGGCGGCTCACGATTTCGATTTCTGTGCTGTGAGCCTTTTCTTGCTTCTTATCTATGTGGTACTATAGACACACTCTGTGTTTGCTTTGAGTTTTTAATCGCGTGGATGTGGAGAAATTCGTTGTATAAGAGAGTTACGGTGTCGATACTTTTCTTTCCGTCAAAATGAAGGTATATCTGTGGGTTGCGAAATTTATTTTTGAAATATCTGCAATCGATGTAATAAATGGCAAAAACGACGTAAAAAGTTTCTGAAGAAAATGTAAGTGACGTTGTTATAGGTGACATAAACAGCGCGCCGGGAAATAAAAAGTTTTTCAGTTATACTTGGATGTAATACTTCTAACCTGTAAAAGTATTAAACTTTTTAACTTTATACCGATAATGGCCGCATCTGTCATTTAAAAATCTCTGCAATGTTTTTTTTAACAGCTTTAATTATTATCACCGAATCTTAGATCAGACCTTACCAGTTGTACAATGATACTTCCTCGTTCGTTAAACGTCATAGCAGTGCGTATTCGTACGACATATTTAATTACGAGCCATTTATCATTCAAAGATACTTATTGTATATCATACTTTTTCTGAATCAATTTGAATGAGCAAAAGTCCGTACTTCGATACTGGGTACAGCGAAACTAATTTGGTCAACGATACCATCACGATCGAAAGTTTAGCCGATTTCGCCAGTGATTAACCCTCATAGCGCATTGTCTTTCCGATCGGTTTTTGAGCGGAACGATCAATTCAAATCAGAGATTAGATCACTGGTACTAAATGAAATCGGTCAATACAACACACAGCTTTCTACATTGAACCGCACAGGTCGAAATTGTATCAGTTCGAGCGTGAAAAATTTAATTAATAGAATTTTCGAGCGACAACTTTCTCTTCTGGTGACCCAATGGAAATTAAAGGATTCAATTTCCCAAAAAAATTGTCAAATCACCATTACGTTTCGTATCTGTCATCCCCCCATTGTTTCTAATCCATTCCATTAGCGTCTGGCTACATTACGAAGCTGCGCGAGACTAGACTCGATCGGGTGTGACAAAAAACTTACGCAACCTCAAGGTTTTTCGCATTCATCCGAGAACGATCGGCTTTACTCATTAGCGATCGCTAAACTTCTCTTGGTTTTTCTTTTGTCTCTTTCCTTCATACCGCAATAACGCAATGTAAGATATGCAAGCGCGTGAGAGACAGAAAAAAAACATGAGGAAATAATATTGCTCATTATCTTCATTAGTCAAAGTTCAATAGTTTAATTCACTTCCTGTTATAAAAAAGCTTTCCAATTAGTTTGTCACTTCAACTTGAAGATGACTGTGTGAAGTAGTTTTTTTGTTATGAATGATTTGTTCAATCCTGAAAACGGAATCGTAATTGCAGCTTGATTAAAGTTTTATCTAATCAAACAAATAATCATTTTTCAAAGATTTCGCACAAAAAATTGTGGATTACTAAAAAAGTGTTAACACACGATTGTACGGCTTCCAAAAATTACTACGTGTCATTTTTTATTAAGATTCTGATCCGAAGGTCAGGTTAAAAAAAATCGCGTGTGATTTTTTCGTAATCGTAAACCTCTACACTTGGCGCTAGAATACCAATCACAACAAAAAACATAACAGATGTATCATCCAATCAAACGCTTCAAAAAGGCTCGACTGACAAATGATTCATCTCACAACACACTCAAATTATCAAAAAAAAGCCGAGCACAAAGAAACCTTAATCGTATATACCTATCCAGACGTTATAATCTGAAAGAAGCTTCTTAGCACCGCCCACCCAACGATCGACTGCGACAGTTACAAGTCAATCGACTTCATAAAAAATTCAAATCCCCGAGACCGGTCGTAAAACGTTTTCCTTCATCCAAATCTCTCGAGACAATGGAATATCTCAAACAGCCATCTGCAGCAGACATGAGTGTAATAGAGAAAGAAAGAGACAGCTCTAAATCCATCATCTGCAAAAGCAGGAAGAGCGCGAACCTTGAACGACGACGGCCTCTCGCCATCATCAGTAATAGCACGTGTCGCTGCTCTCTTCCTTCTTCTTCTACGCTGGCGGGCCCATTAACGCGCCATTACAATTAGCGGGACATTAACGCGCGCACATCAGGCTCGCTAAACAATGACGCCGCCGATAAATTGCCCTCGCGTGCATCGGCCGCTTCTTCTTCTTCTTCTTCTTCTTCTTCTTCTGACGAATCGCGCGAACGGTGCAGGCATTATGGATTGTTACGCGAACCGTTGCTATACATACACTGCGGCTATATAGTATAGAGGAGAGACTTGCGTGTACCGCCGCGGTTATTGTTGCTAAGAGGTTTAACGAAGCGGCTACTGCTGCTTGACGCGGCTGGAGCGTTGTTCGTTTGGTTAATGGGTTCGAAGTTAGTTGGTCAATTTGGTTGGGATCGTTTGGTGTAATGACTTTTGTAGAGTTGGGTATTGCAAGGAGAAAGAAGACCCGCAACCCTGACGATGTGCGAGAGTGCGGAATCAGTGGTAGCAATCCACGTAAAACCGAAATGAATATTGTTGTAAAATGGAAAATGGCAGTTATAGGTACGCGAAATATAAAATCTAAATTACGTGTAAAAGAAGATTTCCGCGTGTATGTACTAATTTAACGTGTACTCTAAAGATATTTTAGCTGATGAACTGCTATGAATCACTGATGTTTATATTTTGCAATAAGTTTATGAATTCATGTTTTCCAAATTAACACAAACTCAGTTTTACGAATCATTAAAATTTCCCGTCTTGCACGTTTCGTAAAAATAACTAATTGAACAGACGCGGAAATAAGATTTATACACATTATTCACACACGCTGGGGATTTGTACTCTCAGGAAATTAGATTTCTTAACAGTCCACTATTTACCTAATGAATATATATTTCATGGTATATTATTATCAAAACGATTTCGGTGAATTCAAACACTGTTTTTATATTGCTTTAAAAAAACGAAAGTAAAATCCTCTCTACTATCATTTGTTTTGAAAATATATATGAGCTAGACACGTCGACGATTTGGTCTGTGGTGAATTTAATAGCGGACTTAACACATTGAGATTCGCGAAATGTACGCGCCATTATAATGCCCGGGGTTATGCCTCGTAAAAACTTTATAGAATAGATAGTCTCCACAGGCATTAATAACTGTCATCAGGTCACACCAGTGCGATTTCCTACATTCGCGAGTGCGTTAATAAAATTTTGGTTATTTATTGTTTGCTTTACAAAATGCGTCTTACATAACGATACACGGAGATTCTGAGATCTTTGTGATTAATTCCAGAGAAACTTCAATGACTACCATCAGCAGCTTTTTGTAGCTCCGAATAAACGTCGATAACTGAATAGCGGGGCTTGTTTTGGTATGCGTAATTAGTGGCGGCGGTTGATTGTGCAACGATTTTCATCCGTCGAATTACGTGTATAATTGCGCCGACATTTAATAAAATCCATGGCGAAATATACTAATCTGCTCTTTCTCTTTGTTTGTTCGCAGCGATGTGGCGCAACCCACCAGGAATTCTCTTCTGCAAAATGATTCGCGTCCTCGTCTTCCTGTGCATGGCGATCCTACCCTTCGCAAGATGCATCAAGGTAAGCTCTTTATCGTTACGATAATTAGAATAATTCCAAGCGTTAATCGTGTACTTGGCAACGAGATTATCCCGGATCTAAGAATGCATAACTACTTATGAAAAAAAAAAATTGCATAAATCCACACCTGTTTGTAATACAATTATTTTAATTCCATCAGTTACGGATAAAAGCGTCAAGGATCGTTTGTTAATATTTACGCGTATAATGTGCTATAATTGATTCATAATACTGTGCGTTGAATCGTCATTGAAGGAAACGATTTTTAAATGCACTGATTGCTGAATATTCATAACTGACGATCGCGACGCCAGATACAGAGATTATTGATTGTCATATAACGGTTTTATGAATTTAGAATTAGATTTCTCTCTCGACTGTACAGGCAAATTACTCTCAATTATCCTGTGAATCTGCCGATCCTTTCTTACGACATACACTGCACCTCGTATATTATTTGTCCTCCTATTTCGCGAAAATTAATCTCCTTGTCATCGCTCAGACGATCTGGAATAGCAAACTCGCATCAATACGTCAAGTCAGGCACGAAAAAGCTCCTCCAAGTTTTCGCAAGATCTCCATCCATCCACACTCTCTCTCTCCTAATCCTACGTAAAAAATGCCGGTCCATAGATACACGTCGGCCGACGAAAATTTCATCTATACAACCCGTTTATTACATAAATTCAATGAACCGGTTCGCGTACGACGTTATTTATCATCGTTAATCCCCAGCGCTCTATACTACTATATACACACGTCTACATACACAGATTTCTCAATCCACTGCAGCATCGAGAGGGACAACAATCAAATACGAGCCGTGTAAAATTCAATTTCTCTCGCTTTGCGACCGCAATTCCTTTGTTATACGTTCCGAGAGATGGCTCTCGACAGCTGAATCAGGGAAAATGCAAAACAGCCGATCTGCTCGTCGTCGTCGCGAGAGAGCGACGATTAAGATAATTCACGCGCCCAAGTACGTGTGTGTGTGTGTGAGTCGTCTGTCAGCGAAGCGATCGATCTCACCTCTGTCTTTCTATCGCGTGTTTTTGTTCTAACGGACGAGCCTCTCTGTTGAGACGTGCAGTTTGCGAGACAATGTGAAATTTGTGCTTCGCATAAATCTTGGAAATTGCTTTTCACTCTGCTCGGCTTTGTGTGCTGATGTGTTGTAAATTTTATTGCTGAGATGGCTATATACCTCAATAAACGTTTATTGCAAACTACAAATCTAACTTTTCGAACAATAATTTGTCTTAACCTAGTCCGAGTTGCAGAAGAAGCGGATCGATAAGTAGATACATCCATGTTGGGTCAGACACTCGATGATTCTTTCAAAGTCCGTTGTTCCTTCAACTACCAAATTCTCACTTCCATTCTTAATCAGAGCGTCAACGCCATTTTTCGCAACCAAAAAAAAAGAATGAAACAAGAGTGTGAGAGTCGCGATACAGAGTCCGCGATAAAGAGAAAGAGCAGAGCCAAAAAAAGGCCCGTGTACGAAGGCGTTACATAGCAAATCGCGCGGGCTTGCGTCGCAGGTGCGAAACAATGGGTCTGAAACACACACACACACACACACACAGCTTCTCTTTGGCGCACGGGATCGCTTTCTCGCGCGGCTTTATTTATCGCGAAGCCGTGATCGAGTTCCGCGCAGCCAACGACGTAACTCGGCGCGCGCGCGTGAAAGTGATCGACCTTAGAGCTGTCCGCGATCTCGCCCGGATGAGAACCGCCTGCTCTGGAACGAGAGGGAAAAGCCGCCGCGATGTTGTGTATAGATAGTTTTCGAGCTGCTGCTGCTGCTGCTGTATCGAAGAGAGTTTATGGAATGAGTTATTGGGTACTTTGGCCGCAGAGCTTTTCAGAGGCTCGCGGACGCGACGTTTAGGCTGGGAACTTTGCTTCGCTCCAGACATGGGAGCTGTTGTTGTTGTTGTAGAGTGGGAGGTGGATAAAAATTTGCTAAATGGAGGTTTGAGAAAAGGAGCCGAGACGAGGTTGCTTGAAAATGAGAGCGATATCCTGAGCGTAGAGAGGGTTTTTTTTAAAGAAGCTTTAACGAGGTTGATCTGCTCTTGTTCGTTGCTTGAGAAATGTGCTCGTATATGGGATAAACTGAATAGGTAATAAAAGACGCTGTTAAAGTATGCTGAAATTCTGGATTATTAGAGAAGAATTTCAGTTGCTCTAATGGGCTGAATTCAGAGCCAAGGGCAATCCGTTTAAAAACCGTTTAAAGCGCGCGTGTGTGTGTAAGCTTCTGTCAAGAGAGAAAAAGTATATTCAAATGTGAATTTTCCACTCCATTCGTTCGTTGATTTTAATTGGTTAGATATTTTGTAAAATATAATATTATTTAGCAAAATTAGGCATAAACGATTTTTTGCATCAAGGCGTAGTCGTCATAAAGAAGATACATAACATCTAAGCATTTTCGGAGACATCAAACGGAACTTTATACATATACGAGTATAGCACGTTTTTGCTACTTAAGGAGATAGATTTATAAAGTCTCCTTAATTGATTGAATAATTAAAACGTAATACGAGTAACACGTGAATTCTCGACTTCATAACAACAACGCACTTGTGGATAAACAAATCACTTACGTCGCTAATGAATCTCAAAATTTAATTAGACGATTTACATATCCCAATATTTTCCACGAAACCCATAAATTTCGCGCTCTATCATACCCCAAATCAATAATTTCGATGATGCGATAATAATCCGATTCATCATCTCGCCTATATACCAGTTCAAAAAGTTCCCATCGCCTTCATTACCATCTCCTCCTATATACATATATAAACAACCTCTTTCAATTAAGTTTCCACTCAAAAGGCAAACGCACACGTTACGTATTGCTCTTTCCGCGCAAATAGAGCCAGAAAGATCTACTCTCCTCCCGCGTGTTGTTATTTACGGCTTTGAATTCGGCGGTGGTCTATCGATTTCCGGTAATAAGATTCCGCTGGTTACGCAGACTAAATGCCGCCGAATCCAGTCGCGCAATGTTGCAGTAGCAGACCGAGGTTGCACGGCGGCGCATTGTGCGAAATCGAAATCGCGCTAAATGCACCGCTGATGATGCAGTCACAAAGGATCAATGCCGTCTTTTGGGTCAATGGCGCGCTTGCGTGTATATACACGCGAGCTAGTTTAACTCTCTGCAAGCTGACTTTTCTGCGGTTGTGATTCTCTTTTTCTTCTTTTTCTCTGAAGCCGTGTGTTGGGTATTATAGGTGAATGGGAAAATCCTGGCCGCTAAGAGTCATTAACGTCGTTTAGCGTTTGTTATATGTTATTTCGAAAATGGGTTACTCGATCTTAGTTTATGTTTGCGCTTTGTTGTAAATATGGAGTGGCGTACTTACGTTCTTTTTCTCTATTTTGAGAAGTTGTCAGTATATTAGGATATTTAAAAAGCAGAAATCAATTTGCTCACATTTCTCTATACAGGTATATTCTTCGCGTATAAAGAAAAATCAATCAGTGCTTATAAATCCTTCGTTTATTCGTGTAATCTGTGTCATTAAGCAAGTTTCATAAAAATTATGAAACTATACTATAGTACCAGGATCTTTGATTTTGACATTTTTTTCCGGAGTGATTTATTCGGATCATTAGGAACGCTTTCTTCCTAATGCTTTGTAGCCATCCGAATGATGCATTGGGCTGTCTTCTTCCGTTTCGCGCAACAAACCGCTTATCGCATATAAATATAGTTTCGACTATAGTCCCGGACAAAGCGGGAGCTCCTGATAATTAATGACATCCGTGAGGTTTAATTGACCATTTATAATTTGTCTCCAAGACGATGAGGTAAGTCTCGAGAGCGGTCCAGCTGAAAGAGAGATGACAAAAAATGAGCCCGACGATTAATGTTCCACTGATACCATCGATTCTATTCAAATGATTCGAAGAAAAACATACACGTGTTACAGTTTTCGTTGAGAATGAATGAGCTTTTTTTCTATACCTATACCGCCCATCGTATAAATTACCATACAGGGGATAAAACTATATAGGTATTGTGACATTTGCGAACTTTCTTCGAATAACATTCTGTTTACTGAAAACATTTCATATCTTATAGTCATATTCAAACCAAATAACTCACGGTGTGGTAAGTAGAAAGTTCCGAGTTGGTCAGACGACTTACATTTTTTTGTACAACTTACCCGATTCTTTGCCTATAAATCACAAGCCAATAATTATGATATTACCACGATTATGCGTAGAAAGTCCAAAGTTATGTGCTCTTGATCCGCTAGGATCATTGGCAGGTGTGTCCGACACAATGAGATTAAAAAAATGAAGAACCAACATTCGAACTAATCTGTAATATTAATCATTGATTTCTTTTCTCGTTTCAGATTCACGATCATATGACCCCGGAGGAAATGCTGACGGTATTCAACACGGGCCACGAATCAGGTAAGACTAGGACGAGAAAAAAAATTGTTTATCGCGACAGACAACCGGGCGCTAGTTTCGGTGACTTTTATTTCTCTCCCGATGATCAGTGGCCTCGCTCGAACTGAAACAGTTATTTTTATTTTTTTGAATAATTATAGTTCTGGAAATCAGTCGATTTTATTGTCGCTATAAAAATTAGTCGCTGTGAAATTTCGCTCCTGATTATTTCGATTAGTTACGATGAAAAAACTAGACCGGCATATTACGTAAGTCACAGTCGCGTTTGCTATATTCGTCCGAGTTAACAACGAAAAGTCTATCCAGCAAAGCTGTTGAAATATTCAATACGAAAAGCTTTTCAATTCGCGCTTAAAATTCAAATACGGCGTAAGATACACTCGCTCGGTAAAAATAAAAACACACGGCAATAAACGCGCAAGAGCGCACCCACAGCCTCTCGAAGACACGATTCAATTTCCGTTTCTCGTCGTGATATCGCGCGCACTCTCTCTCTCTCGTACAATCTGCTTTAGTTAACCCTTTCTCACCGCCTCCGCGTATCCATTCTATTCGCCAGCTGTTGCATCATCAAGCCGAAACACTGAGTTTCGAGATAGAGAGACTGCATGCAGCAGCGGCTAGTAGGAAAAGGACTATACCATCATCCATGAGAGAAAGAGGAAGAGAGAGAGAGAGATCCGCGACGGCAGGGTCATCGACTACGTGACTCAGACGTCTCGTAATATATGATCGCGAAGGGATCCTCTACGGCGTGGCGTTTCACGATCGTACATTTTTCACGTTCGCGAGCGAGCGCGAGCGAGCGACCGGTTAAATCCTTATTTATCGCCGTGAATCACCGGCATGAATATTTTAGCGAAAAAAGTCACGCGCGCGACACGACAAGATCAGGGCTTCTTCTTCTTCTTCTTCTTCTCTTGACCTCTCTTACGAGGCAGGATTTTTCTGGCTTCGCGTCGCGCGTATCGATCCTCTTCACAGCTCGCGAATTTTCAGCGCAAAACGTCGATTGATGGTGATGGCAGTGAGTCGCGCGAGAGAATTTCGAAGTAGCTTTTTCGTAATTTTTTGGCTTACACGACGCCGTGTAGCTTGATAAAGTTTCCGGGACTTGTGCGCGGAAAAACGATGTAGTTTTGAAGATCCTGTTTCGGTAGAAATTATAACGATGGATTAACCGTTATTTCGAATAGACCGGGGAGAACTGTGATGCGGTGACAGAAAATTTACGATCGAGATATATACTTTCGATTTCTCGTATATTAAAAAATTAATTGCTGATTCTGGCGCTCCGCCAATTAGTTTTTATTCCGATTTTTATCTGGAGTCATTAAAGTTTTAGTACATCCTGCGACTGTTTGTTTTTTTGTTGGTTTATTTCTTTAAAATCTAATAAAAGTCTATTTTCGCATATATAAATGTCATGATTCACTCGTGGAGGATTTATTGAGCAATAGGCGTAGGCTTTCAACAAACTAATCCGGTTTGATCTAAAATGAACATATTATCAAAAGTCCAGGCACGTATTAGTAAATTAGAACTATTATTACACTTTGTAGCTTGCCGTAACGATTTGTTTCCCTGTCTCGGCGCCAGACATGTTAATACAGAAAATTGAGTACTTTCACGTGTTACATACTTGTCAACAACAAATTGTAACAAAAATTTTGCAACGCATAAGTTATTGCGACACACGACAGCCGCGATAAATTTAGTAATCAAAATCGATACTTTCAAATGACTTTTCAAAACCAGATATATCTCACCTCATATAATATTTCCCAATTGTTATGAAATTCAAGCTCCAATCAAGAGCATTTTATCATTAACCTACAAATCGTTGCGCAACTTTATGCCGAATCTCAGCCATATATAATATATTATGCAGAAGGAATTCACAGAAATCCAAGTAGTTACGGACGCGTCTTTAATAGCCTCTATATACTAAATTTAGCCCGACGCGTAAACAAAAACAAGCGCCATCAACGCTGCAGTTACGAAATCGCCAACGATATTCTTCTATTTTTATTTACAGTTCCAGCCTACGAGGTGGTACCGGTGCTGCACTCCGTGCACAGGCGGAGTCCGGAAGCAAGGCAGGAGGTGCATTTGAAGGCCTTTGGTAAGGACTACAATTTGGCCTTGACGCCGAATGACGGACTCTGGTCGGGGAAGCAGCTGGCCATGTGGACCGTCGATCGTAACGACTCGCAACTCGACGGTCTGCATTACGAGAGGATTCCGGAAGTAAGTTGCCCGAAATCAGCCTCTTTTTTTGTCTTTCTTTCTTTTTTTTTTATATCCCTGTGGTATGGTAGGGCCCTATTAGGAATTCCACGCGCGTAAGCCAAAGATGTCTCGCATAATGCGACGGTGTTATTAGAAACGCCCCTAAGCGGAACTAATGGAAAATGGTGACCGTTGATTTCGTTAGCTTGAAATTAATGGTTTTTTCGCTTCCTTTTTTTTACTAAATGTGGTCGACGATCCACGTGGCATACTAACGCTTTCACTGAACAATTAGCATATACGTATAGTAAAAAATGCGAATAATTGACAGTAATTGCTCTTTGGCTTCGTTAGCAGTGCTATTGTTTTAAATTTATGCCGGTCTTAAAATACATTTTTTTTTTTCAAACTGTGCTCGTTTGAGTGCCTTATGGAAATCAACAATAGCTCGGAGTATTTAAACTAATGTTTATTGTTCGTTTAGCTCTTATCATTGCAAATGATGAAAAGCGATTTTTTTTATTCTCTTACTTTTGCTATATATTGTACAATCGGTTTGGGTTACACGCATGAGTGCAAAAAGATTAGAAAGAGTGTAGCGATAACTGCCGCGTGGAATGCCAAGGTTACGGCTCGAAACGAACGATCCTGCGGCTATCATTTTGAATATGGAAATGAATTTTAATTGGTTTGCTAACCGACAATAAAGATCCTAATTTATTGAAGTAAACACCCGGTGGATCTATACATTTTCATTACAAATCGCGATAATTATGTAATTATTCCTCAACATCCTCATTTAATTACTTTTAAACTTTTAACCACCCAAGCAGCCGTTAGCTAAATCGTACATATTGAAAATATGTATTGCCAGTGTTGAATTATACACATATCATAAAACTTCAACCTCGTAAATTTCCTGAACCGTATAATTTATCAGTCGAACTTTTATAAAATTATTCTGCTCTTCTTATACGTCCGATAAAGTACACGGGAAAAAAACGTAGTAGCAAAACAGTTTCGGACTGGGCGTTCCCCCATGGCTTGAATTTTCCAGCTCTTTAGTCGCGGGCTAGCGAAGATAGGTGGCGCATAGAAACTTTTATATTTCCCTCCATCAGTATCTGCGCGCAGCATGTATATATAGTAATGCGCCGCCTCTGCCACAAGTGCCTTCTTGAAACTGCTGTCCGAATCGCTCATGCTATAACTGCCTGAGTCTATAAATATATTGTTACTATTACTAATAAGAATAGTAGTCTATGTATATACTATTACTAGTTAGTCGAATCCATCAACATAGTAGTAGAAGCAGTACAATAACCAAACTTCTATTTTCAAAATCTTTTAAAATTCCTAAAAGTATATTCGTGTCAGAAGAGTCCGAGTTATACACCCCACTTATTATTAGTTAAAAAATAATCCACTTTTGTGAACCATATAGAGCTGCGCGTAAAATAATTTCGTTGCCAATACACGGAAACCTTGACCAACTTTGTGTTTCGTTCAATGCGTGCGTATAGTCATCGGAAAAATTACGGCACAAATCCGCAATGGGCGAACCTTTCATAAAACCAACAAAAGCCGTCGGCAAAGGTATAACGTCATGTATCTATATTGCACGTACGCATATTCCGCAAAAGAGAGAAGGAACAAAAAAGCCAAGCGAATCGGTTCTCCAATACACCCACACTTATTGAAACAATCAAAAACTAGATATCTGATCCCATCCCACACATTACATACACCAATTTTTTTTACATCTCGTTGTTCCGTTCGACAGGAAGACACCTACATCGGCGATATCTACCAGGACACGGGTAACATGGCATCCATTCTGCTGCACCAGGACCCCAGTGGGAAAGTGCTTGTCGTAAGTAACCTGCATAAAGCTTCTTTCTTCACTTCTGCCGCTCGTCTCGTTTCGTCAGCAGCTGCTATATACTATATATATACATACCACTCCGTCATTACCAAAGTGTATATCCACAGCAAAGTCTACGGACGCCTCTAGTCTTTCGGCAATCCCTCTCGAAGCAAGACCTACTATTTTCGGGCGTCATAATTAACCCGCCCCCCCCTTGCGGAACAATTAGCCGAGAAGCAGCAGTAGCAGCAATAACGACAAAAAATAAACGGAACGCAAAACTGAGCAAACAGCGCGCAGTCGCGTCACGCATCGCCGCGGCGCTAGAGTTTTGTCATACTTTCGCCGCAATTGGGGGCGAAAACCTCTCGCACCGTCGTCATACTCTTAATTGCCAATCGCTCGGCCGCCGTTTTTGGACTACATATAGATATACAGCTATATACCGCTGCACAACTTGCTTCGGAAGCGAAACGTAGATCGAGCGCGATATATCGCCAAGGGGAAGCCGCCGCGCTGCTATACGGTCGTTCTCATAATTCGCTGGATTAATGCGTTGCATAATTGCGTCTACTGCTACTGCAGAGCCGCCTTGTGCCCGATTCGAGGAAGTCTCTCTCTCTCTCTCTCTCGCTTGCTCAAGACATTTCCGCCGCTGCTTTATTTGTCAATTTTCCACGCCATAGAAACGTCATTTTATAATATCGCCTTTTAGACGCGCTTCGCTTTTTACTTCTATACGCTGTATATACAAGAGTGTATTAGGAGATAAAGAATTTTCGTCGCCTTTTGAATCGCGACAGGCGCGAGGCTTTTTGTCTCTCGAGAAAGAGAGACAAGCGTTGCGCAACCGCAGTGTTGGGATTTCAGATTTAGGTAAGAGGTTTAATGGGTAAACTCACCATATACCTTATATACCTGATATACGCGAAAGATTTCTAAAAAGTAACTATTGTGGAAAATTATTCATTTATGCGGCGAGTAAAAAAAGGTGGGCATAGTCAGGCTGATACGAGATAAATGTGCATCACCACACGCGGGAAATTGGGTCGGTGCGCTCTTCCCACTATTATCTCGACGTTGCGAACAATAATTTGAAATTTATAATACATGTTTTGCGGGCAATATCATAAATCTATCGATAAAATAAGAGAAACGGTATATATATTTATATTTTAGATTTGAATACAACAACATTCGTAGAGAGAAAGATAGATAGGAAAAATGGAGCAGATATCGTTCTTCTAGGCACGTTCGACGAGCTCCGACGTCAATTTTCGCAATTCCCTACTGCGCCGATCTTTATTCGTTTTCTCTTTGTCGAGCTTGATAAGGAGACAATGGAACTTTGTGAAATCCCACGTGTAATATTTACATGAGCCGCAGAGAGCATTATTGCTTTTTCCTTTTTTTTAGATTTCGCTCCGCCGGGTCAGCGCGATAAAAATCACAAATGTTTCTCAAGACAGACGGAGAGATAGGTCGGCCGGAAAAAAAGCTTTGTTCCGTAGGCAATTTTTGATAAATTAGGCGAATAAACGCGAGAAAAGTGTCAGCCCGTGAAAAACTGACGCATCGCGTGAAGTATAACCATATACAGCAGCTCGCGATGACAGGTGAAAAAAAATCTTAAAAATAGCCTCAGCGTCTTGAGTATTGACGCAGATTAGCAGTAGCTCGAAGGTCTTTGATCTTCGGAAGTCCAAGCGAGCGTAGATAGTATACACTCCACGTGTGGAATTCCCGGAAAAGTAAAAACGATCCCAAGAGATATAACTCCGATAACGCTCTGAAATTACGCAAATTCCAATCAATTACCTCGCTTAATTGGTGGTCCTTTACGTTCGATGATATATAAATTTTGAAGCGAGTTCGACGAGTGGCGCGGTTCTAAGCGCTTATCTCCAAAGTTCATCTCTGAAATAAAAAAAAACGCGTCTGATTTTGCCGACCGCCGATCATTTACCTTACGCGCGCGCGTATACGCGGAAGCGAATCATTTTATTTACGTGACGCGTATACAGACACACACACACACACAGACTAATTTTCCGCTAAAAGGCGTAGAATGACGAGCGCATCGGCCAAAGAAGACGTCGCTTATTTGGGTCGCGATACGGCGCGTTATGTAAGTATAAGCGCGACCTGACCTTTTGCTTTCACTCGAGAAAGAGCCAATCTGGCCGATGCATCTGCTGCGCGTGTATGATGGCGAGTCTTTCTAATAATTCAGCGGTCTTAAACAAACGAAAATCTCACGTTTATATGAGTATAGAAGTGAGTGTGCTAGAGTTATGCGCCGTGTAACTTTAGACGTAATTATGAGGTAGAGCCGAAATGCTCGTGACGGAGTGTTTTGATAGCGAGATTATGTTGTAATGCGGTAACTTGTAGAGCTTTTAATTGTTTGATTTATTAATTTTCTTCTAGATTATCTTTTAATTACAGTCCTCTCGATATGACCGTAGGCGTATCGGTAGTGTAAAAGTCACAATTAGGACATCTATCGTTTGTTTTTCAGAGTCAAAATTCGCTAATAATTTATACAGTAAGAAAAGTAATATTTATAGAGTTATACAACATCTGCATTTTCAAAGTGAAATCAAACACCGCAAAGCACATTCTCCAATTGCGAAAACCTCTATTTAACAATCATTTCCTCCGCGAAAAGAGCGTCTAGATCGTTTTAATAATGATTTGAATACGCAGGACGGACACATCGGATCGAATTTGGTGATCCGACCGCTTCCCGAACGAGTGGTCAAGGAAGTCGTAACTAAGGTGGACAAGCTGCACGAGCCGCATTTACTGCCAAATGTAACGAGGACAAAGCGGAGCCTCGAGCACACTAGCCACCACGTCGTGTACAGAAAGCCGGTGCGGCAGATGGACGAAGAATTCAGTGATTTCGGTGAGTAATTGTCCTGCGCGCATACTTCTTTATATTCTTCTCTTTTAATTGCGCCTCTATATACCAGAAGCGAGCTTGACCCCAGCCTTTGAATAACATTTTCAAAGTGCGCAGTAAATTTTAAGCACTACTTTGGAATTTTTAACTACAATAGCTGACGTCGGTCTGCTTTACGGGACGATGAAGATTGAGTGTTTGATTTGCAAATTTAAAACCAGAAGTCGTTCCTCGCGGTGTCGTCCTTTTGCGAAGGAGGAAGCGCGTTATTGACAATATTCTTAAAAGCTTTTGTGGATTTCCTTGTAATGTGTGTCCATCCGTTGTTTTGAAACGTCTACTCTGTTATTATACGGTGAGGCAACGATATGAGGCTTCGCTCGATTCTGAAAGATATAACAGACAATTGACGATTAAACTTCCGAAATTTCTCGGACACACCCACGCGACTCTTGCAATATGGAATTTCACTTCCTAAAAAAAAATGGTGTATGAGTATCTGATTTCCCAAAACGAGGTCGACGATAAGCGTTCGTCAAATCTCGGATGCGTGAGCTATTTTACGGTTCGCCGATGCGACAAATATATGCTTTAGAAAAAGAATGGCAAAAATGGCAGAATTATTAAAATATACTTTCACTTGGCCGAAATCGCTTTGAATTCAATTTGCTCGAGTCATAAGCCGACGAGAGCTGGAACCGCCGAAGCGATTACAATTTTAATTATTCATGTCTTTTTCACTTACTTCGGCGGAAATGTACTGTGTACACTTTTGCAACGCGTCTCTCGCGATATTCTAAGAATGTCTCATTGAGTAACTTCTGTATGATCAAGTTTTTCTCTGGAAACAGAATTGTCATGTTTCAGCAACGTTCATATCCGTAATTTAAAAACTTTTATTTCTACAATTAAATTAAAATGCATATTTTATCGCACAGGAAACTCAATCTCATTCCACAAGTACTAACGAATTCTATTATGAATAAATTTTCAGCGTTCATGGAGCCGGATCACATATCCAAGAGGTTCAGATCGAAGAGATCAGTTAGTAGCATTAGGTCGAAGCGAGAAGCGCCATACGTAATATACCCCGAAATCCTCTGCATCGTCGACTACGACGGATACAGGTGAGAACGAAACAAAAAAATAAACAGCGATGTTATCGACGATCGGTTTACACATATACGTTTCATTATTCAAAGTATACTGTCGAACACGCGAAATGTCTGTTGTTAGCGCGCCGCGACTTTTTAGCGCTCGCGAATTAGCAGATTCGAAACTCGCGATGTCAATCTCCGGCTTCGAGAGATCGCTTTCACGATAATATGTAGAATAAGCGCATTAGAGTCTCATTGATTATTCGCGGGACAACAATGCCACTCCTGCGAATTCGAAGCCTGACGTCTGTATGTTCATAAAGTCCTTCTTTGTAATTCCTGCGGTCGCAACCTTGATTCTTCATAATTTATAGTTACGCACGCGGCCATTGCAAACTCGATTTTATACTTTGCTCGTAAAAATGTTTACTTTACATACGCGAATTTATTTATCAAGCATCGCGCTTCGATTATAGCGTATACCATAAATGATTAAACTGCTCGTTCAATGCAACTGATTATCGTACGCGCATGCAAGAATTCAGGAGCGTCTTGACTCGTCATTCTTTGTCCTTCGAGGAACGTTTGTATATATACAATAGCATCGATCTCGGTTCACGGAATGATGCATTATATGCTACGGAAGTGCGAATGACAATGCTAGATTTCCGAGGAATCGTCGCGAGGATGTCCTAATGAGACTGGTTTTACGATATCTGCTAATGCGTGTAAAGAGAGGAAGGAAGCGGACGTTGACGTCTTTTATCTTTCACAGATTGCACGGCGGCGATAATGTACAGATCAAACGATACTTCGTGTCATTCTGGAACGGAGTGGATCTTAGGTACAAGCTGCTAAAAGGCCCGAAGATACGCATCAGTATCGCGGGTATCATCATCTCTCGCGTGAGTAAACAATGCGCGTCTGACTTTTCATTAGAACTTTTATATGAAATATATATACGGAGAATTTGATCCAAGTTTTACGATCTTGTGCTTTTTATTGTTCTGTATGTGAAAAACACCTGGTGGGATTCAGATTCAATTAGTATAGATCAGGGTTGATTGAACTGTGTGGAATCGAGTTCTTGTATGCGATTGAAAAAATTGTTTCTTTCAGGGAAGAGACGCCACGCCATACTTAGAAAGGAACCGCGTGGGACGAGATGCAATCGATTCGGCAGCTGCGCTGACCGACATGGGCAAATATCTATTTCGAGAAAGAAGACTTCCGGTTTACGACATCGCCGTTGCCGTTACAAAGTAAGGCTGTCTTATCACACTGATAACGATTATCGATTATTATTATTATTATTATTTGACCCTAATCGAATATTTTTGCACTTGTTTTATACTCTTTCGTACTCCATGTGTATCTAATTTGCAATTTTTCCTCTGTTTTTGTACAAAATCAAAATTCACAACGATATAATTATTATGTACCATTCACTTATAATTGCAAACGTTGAGTTTCTTCAAATCCTTTGATGGTCTTCTTTACTGCAACATCAGTTGTTTTTTTCATTCTATTTTGCAAGAAGAGTTCTCAAGTTACACGTTTACAAATTTTCGCGCAAACTTTTTACGGCTGGAATAAATGTTTCAAGTCATGGGAAATTCACGCAAGGCAAGGAAGACCATAAAAGGTACATGTATAAGAGAACAATCGTAAACTGCACATGAGCTTGTTTTTTTTTATTGTCACTTTAATTTTCAATCATTGCCTTCGGAATCTACGGACAAAATAGTATACAAACATTGTATCTGTTGAATATCATATATATGTATATATTACGACTGTCGTTAACAGTACAGTCACGCAGGTACTATATTATATAGCCCTTCTCTATCTCGAAGCACTCTGATGACTTCATACTGTCCATGTTTTTTATTTCGTAAAACAGGTATGATATGTGCCGTCGTAGGAAAGGCGGCCGCTGCACTAAGGGAACTGCCGGTATGGTTTATTACATAGCGATCATGCTTTCCAATTATTTTTTATACAATTTTTTTTTTTTTTTAACTTACATTGTCTGTTTGTGTGAACGTATTGTATTGTACTGATTTTGTTGACAACAACAAGCCATAGTTTGGATTATACTGACACACTCATCTTGTACATATTATATAGCGCCGTAATACATTTTTTTTTGTATTCCACCTAGTTTGTAATTTACTTGTGAAATTGGGTCAATGGAAAACGAAATCGAGCGATTTTCATTTGAATAATCGGCTTTGTTGCGCATTAACGAGCAAATTTTCCTTTCCTCTTTCGCGCGCACAGCCGTCGAGTCTGTTTTCTACTTCTGCTCTACATAAAAAGTAGACGAGCCAAAAAAAAGAAGTAGGATCCAGACGAAATAATGAAAATCGCTTTTCACGGAGTAGATTTTGTGGAGTCGAATCACGCGTTGTGAAAGTCCCTCGCGTGCATCCATTAGTATGTCCCGTATACAGTCGCCGGTACAACGAAAAAAAGAAACAAGACATTCTCGTTTGTTCTTAGTTCTCAATCCATTTGATTGTCTTGATTAGGTTAGCAGTGTTATTGCATTTTTTACGTGGGAATCTACCTCAATTTCCCGGATAAATTTTTTCGACTTCCCTTTTCGGTAGTTTATTCATCTCGTCTAAAATCGATAGCGTTCGGATAAAAAAGAAAAAAAAAGAGTCACTGCAAAGCTCCGAAGCTCTATGGATAATAAATTCATTAGCCACTGCACCTTTCTAAATAAGATGTAAGCCCCTCTCGCTGTGAATAAAACCTAACGCGCTATCGGCTGTAGCTATCTGTCACTGTGTATATATCTATACATACAACAGCGTGACTTTCACAACGTGTCGTTTCGTATTTTGGGAAGCATGCAATGGGTCTGCAAGCGCGTTTGCAGGTCACGGGTCGTATAGCAACGTAGTCAAAAGGTCAAAGCAAGAAACACGCAGCACGTGACTAATCGATGTCCAAGATACAGAAGGTATATACAGCGAACTAAAACTTTAACGTGCGTTCGCCTCTCAAAACGCTGCCCTTCTTACATTTCTTCTTTTCTACTCTACGCGCGGAGTCTCAAAGTAACTCGAGGTGCATTTCGGTCACGTGCTGCCTGTGTCTCACTCTTGCTTCGTGCACTTTATATGCTTTAGTAGGACGTAAAGCAGAGCAGTAGAATGTGGCGCATAATAGTAGTGGACATATTTCCGATTTAAACACTCATGCGCGTTTCCCATTTTTTTTTTGTTTCCTTCCCCCGTGTGCTCGCTCGTCTCGTACTTGCATCAGATATTCCATGCACACGCTACTGTGCAGGTTCGCTTACCGATATATATAGCCATATTCGAAGTGCAGTGTGCAGGAGAGCACGAGGAGAGTTTCGAACAGTCGAGGCGAGCAGAGTTCCGTGTGGAAGTGTCGCACTAAAACAGCTATCACAAAAACGCACACACATCTGCGCGCGTCATTGCTTTTCACATGAAAATCCCAAGGGCACAGCTCACATTACATATATACCTTAATACGATATACCCATACACATATTGACGTAATTTTAGTTTATAATATCCTAATTAATTACAGCCATTAACAGCCTCTTAACTCTTTAGAAAGAAAGAAATTCAGAAAAACACGAAGGATCGTAAGCTGCGATGGCTACTCGTAAACTCGATTGACATCTGAACGACATCGATGTGTTTTCTTCCACTCGTTTATTTGCTATTTTTTTTTCTCAACTCGAGGATGTTCTTTTTTTTTTATTACTTTATTTTTTCATTTTTTTCCACTCCTGCGATGTGACGTCCACTTATATAGCAGATGTGTATATTGTTATGTGTCATGAGGACTGATGTGTGTATAATACACTCAGCATTTCTTGATATTGTCCTGTGAGACGCGCACGTCAACGTCCCCGAGAGATGATAAATAAGTAACGATGATAAAAGAGGATTTTTTTTATTGTTGCGTTACAGATTAGATATGTGCAGGAGGCAATATGCGAATGACGTGTGCAATAGAGGAACCGCAGGTACGTTTGTGTCGAGAGAAAAGAACAGAATGTGAAAATTTTTAAGCAAAATATCACGAAAAATCAATCTCAATTCATCATATCTTTGCAATGAGACACTTTTTTACCTCTTACTTTACTACTTTTTGTGTGTTCACTTCGATTTTTATGCTTTTTTTTCGTCAACTTTTTTTTCTACACTTCATTTTTCAAAACTTGCAGCAAAAATCTTGAGCTTTACACTTTTTTGTTTCTTTATGTATGTGTCTAATTTTATTATTTTTCTTTTTTTTCTACCAAACATGTACCTATATATACCTACGCTTTCCGCGTTTGGTTCTTACACAACTTTTGGTTCACTCGTTTTTATGTGTCTCTTGCTGTTATTTACAAAATGTGCACACGATGTCTTTGCCTTTTTTCGTTCTATACTCAACTTTTTTTCTACTTTTTTTTCCTACTCGAGCGTTATTTGAGATTCAGATCTTGCATAATAATTGAAATTTCTTTGTATACACCGAGAGATCGTTATCAAAGAAATGAAACATGCGAGTTCGCGTTAAAATATATGATGTGTCGTTTACAAACGATACTTCACGTCTCACAGTTATTTATTGTGCGATACGTTGAAACGCTATATACATGATTTTATTGACCGAGACTTTCTAGAGAATCGATTTAATTAAAAGTACTAATTGGCATATTGTCTTTTCGCAATCGTTTCTCCTATCGACAAGTTTCAATGTATCGCGAGCTTATGTATAAATAACTGCGAGACGACGACGACGACGACGACGCCGTTTCTCAAATACGCGACACGCTAGGTTTTTTTGCTAAGATTCTTACGTACTCCTTTACTTTGAAATGTATACTCTGTTTTCTCCCTTCGAATGTCACTATATAAGACCTTTTTTGCTCTTTGGCTGCCTTACTGACGTGGAGTGCGGTCGGTAAGTCTTTCAATAAAACAGGAAAAATGTGAGGTGAAACTTTCTGCATAAAAAGCGCTGCAGCAAATTATAGTTTTTCGGTAGTAACGGTCTTGAGATTTTTTTACAATCAATGCAAAAGAAAAAAAGAACGAACATGATGATGACTTCGATCTTGAAAGTTCTGCTCAAACGAGTCATCGTTTTTAGATGAGTTTTTAAAATTAACATATTCGTTTCGAAAGTTTGAGATAAAAAGTTATATAGATAATAATAATAGTTTACTCCTTCGTCTAGACGTTTAGAAAATATCGTATATTGATGAAATTAACACCAGATGCATGCCGCTTACGTGGATTGCCCACGTCTGGCTTAAAATAATGCAATGAACTTATGCTACAAAATAATAAAGATCGATCGTACGGACTAATTCCGTGATCGAAGCCATGGCTTACAATAATCTTACGTATATACTTCAATAATTATAATCATAATCAAAATACATTAACGAATCTAACAGTGAATTAACAAAAAGTGCTTTTATTCGAATAAACTCTTGCTATTCATGTCTACTTCATTTCATAAACGCTATAGTATAAGAATAAAGGCACTTTCTTTGCGCATATATATACCTATATGATTTTTGCTCTGGTATTAATTTAAATCTAACCGCAAGAATATGAGATGAGCTTTTACTGCTGAAAATAACAACCGAAGTATTTAGTTTCCTTAACCTCTGACTAAAATCATCATCGTAAATTATAAGGAACGCGGCAAAGGAAGCAGCTAATAAATATTCTCTGCATAGGTTTCGCGTACGTGGGTGGAGCTTGCGTCGTCAACAAGAGACTTGAAAAAGTCAATTCGGTGGCTATAATAGAAGACACCGGCGGCTTCAGCGGCATTATCGTTGCTGCTCACGAAGTCGGCCATTTGTAAGTAAATTATGTGCTACTACAAAAAAACACTTTTAAAATGCTACCCTATTTTCGTACAGAAAGAAACTAGTTCACAATAAATTTAGCTTCAAATTATTGACCTTGCAGTATTTTTTAGATATTCCAATTTTTTTGTGCATATTGTATGTCGCACACAGCCTAACATCTATCTTGATTTCAGATTGGGCGCTGTGCATGACGGTTCGCCACCGCCGAGTTACCTCGGAGGACCTGGAGCTGAAAAGTGTCGCTGGGAGGATGGATATATCATGAGTGATCTCAGGCACACGGAGAAAGGCTTCAAATGGTCTCACTGCAGCGTCGCGTCTTTCCATCATTTCTTAAAGTAAGGAAACTCGCTTTTATTTGCAGAGAAAAGTAGCGTTAAATTTAATATTCCTATCTACGGCACATAATTTTTAACACCTTTCGTTGCAATAACGTTTGGCAAATAAAGTCGAGGCAGCTGTACGCAATCGCTTTATTTCCTAAACACAATCAGTGCCGTAACCGTCGGTAAGGTTACAAAATACCGATTTAAATTTGCTCGCTATTAGAAAACAATTATATAACACGAACGAATGAAATTTATAGCGGAGACACCGCGACGTGTCTTTACAATGCTCCTCACGAGGATGAGGCACTGCCAAGAGTATTGCCAGGAAAACTGCTGTCGCTCGACGCGCAGTGTCGAAAGGATCGCGGAACGAGCGCCTGCTTTGTAAGGACTTTTTTATTCAAATCGATATATTATTGTCATTTATCATTTGCACAATCGAGCGAACTAAAGTATTACTCTTTCTTTCTACAATTGCAGAAAGACGATCGGGTCTGCGCTCAACTCTTCTGCTTCGACGCTGGTTCGGGCTATTGTGTGGCGTACAGACCAGCAGCTGAAGGATCTCCATGTGGAGATGGTCAAGTAAGATAATAATTTTTATTTACCTTATTTATCTGATCGACAATAAGAAGAAAAGGAAATTTAAAATTTTCTTCAAAAGCTGTGAAAGGCTCGTAAAGTTATTATCAAGTGTAATGAAATGGTGATTATAACTGGAGCTATACTTGCAATTTGCGTTTAAAGTATATTGGTATTTTTTATCGCAAATCGTAAAACGCTTTTCACGATTCTTCCGTCTTCCGCTTCTTAGAGAAAGTATGCTTATTAGTAGTTTTTACTGTAAGCCGAATCTATAATGTTCAACCAGTGGTAAAAAACGGACGCACCTATTTTCATTACTATCAATTATTTTATGAGCTACGATAAATGAACCAATTGAAATAAAAATTGAAATCTAAACGTTGAAAGGGTATCTCGGATAAAGAAATTACGAATATTATATTATATTAAACTTGTAAAACAATAATAAGTGGGGAAAGGTTTCACATTGCTTTTATTTTTCAGTACTGCCTGAATGGAAAGTGCGTTGCTGAGCACGAGAACATCATTCCTGATTACACGCAGAACGTACCAACGTACGTGCGCCGAGAAAACCTTTACAACGCCGCCACGCAAAGTCGGCCGTTGTACACGCGATATAATACCAGTACAACAGAATACAGGTAAAATTTAAGAACGTACTGCTGCAATTTATGCGCACTTATAACTCAAAGGTAGAGACGAGGGTAGTAAAAGACCCTTTGGTTTTAATGAAATTACTGTACAGTTAATTTTTATTACCCATATTAAGTATACGCCCTAATTTATATATATCTCCCTCCAAAATACAACAAAAAGAACATCATAACGGAATAACAAAATGTACTATGCAGGTATCCATGGGATAGTACGACACGCAGCACGTACCAGTCAAAGTATAAATACACGACGCCGTACTCGAATACGATCGCGTCGACAACTACGACGACGGCGTCGCCAAGCCTGGCGACGTCGCACTACACTACGGCCTCAACGCCGTACACGCGCTACACCCACTCGACCGTCAGTAACTTCATTACCGACGATTACAATAAAAAATACAGTTACAATTACAATAATGACTTTAACAATAACAACAACAACAACAACGCGTACACCACTGCCACGACCAGGAGGACGAATCCGTATGAATACTCGCGAACTTACAATTCAAAAGATAGCGACAGTCCAAACGACGTTAGTTACGTTCCGAAAGTCACGCCGTTCAGGTATAAGACTACCGTCAGATCGACGTCGCTCGCTACGACGAGTACCAACGCCGCCCAATACGGTCCGCAAACTTACGGTCATGGTAAGGATGGAGCTAGGCGAGATTACAGCTCTCTGGCAGATCTTGTCAAAATTTTAATTCTACTCTCAAAATTCTTCTGGGTTGAAATGATATTCTGTTTTTATTTTTCCAAGGAACTTTTGGCATAATTTTCAAAATTTCACCGAATTCTCTAAACTTTTACTCTAAACTTCTTCTGAAGTCTACTTTGGCTAATTTTTTTTTCAAAATCTTCTATGGCACTTTTTTTCTCTCAATTCGTTTCTGTAATTCTACTAGTTGATTAATGTTCTTCAATTTTTCCGCTAACTCGCTATGAGTTTCTATTGTTTCTTTACTCTTCTTGATTCTGAAATTCTTTTGGCATATCCTTCAAAATTATACTACAACTATTTTTATATCGATCTTTGTTTCTAATTTATATCATTCACTTGTAAAACTAATGTTTCTGTTTCACGTGTAAAAAGTTTTTTTTTCAGTTAATCTGCATAATTTTAATTTTCAAAGATGCACATTTGTATTCAATTAAAATTTACGTTGTGTTCATAATTTTTCTTGTCAACAAAAATATCCGTTTCTTGATATCCGTTTTCACTTCGTTGCTTGTCCACAATTGATAAAGCTCAGTAGCTTTCCTGCGTATCAAGAAAAATCTGTTTTACGGACGATTAACACAACTGACGCAAATTCACTCGATACTATTTTTCGTTCATTATTTGAACGCTCTGTTGTACATACATTACACGCTCTACTGACATCTTTTAAAAACATGTTACTTTTCAGGAATTATCATTCACTTTATCATTACTTTACCTAATATTACCGAATTCACTACGAGACTGTGAATTATATACATAAACTATCACTATACTCATAAATACTTATATATATTTTCCGAACTTTACTAATGTAAACACTACTGTAACATAACAAAAATCTTTCAAATTTTTATGTGAATAGTTTCTTATTATTTTTTATTAAATTATTGTAAAGCATGAAAATCATAATATCAAAATCTTTCTATAATGATACATAATTTTTTTGAATCACGTAGTCTTACGTGGACCATTGATTACAATGCTCATAAACGAAAAAACATAATACCATAATTATACACTATTTTACTACTCGTATCACTATGTACCATATAATTCTATATAATGTTACTTGCTGATTCTACATAATCTATTTATCTTCGAACTTTTAATTTCTCGTACACAGGGGCACACGATTCCTCGATCTAAGATATAAGATATATATACAGAGTTAAATAACTTGAGATCGAGAAATTGGCTCAGTCCCCGTATACATAATAACGACACAACTAACGTACAATTTTTTTCTGAAAATATAGAAACAGAGGCCGGTGAATGCCAGGACGTGGGGACGGATTGCGCAGAGCTGATCGACAGGCTGAGGACATGGCTGTGCCATCTGCAATCAGTGAAGAGTCGCTGTTGCGCGTCCCTCAAGACGATTTGCTGAAAAAGTGGCTCGGAATCGCGCTTCAACGGAAAGAGATGAAAACCCGAAAGAGAGACACACGGAGCAACCGAGAGCGAAAAGCTATAAAGATGCAGTGCGGGAGTAGTGAGAACGCCGAGGTGCTCTCGTCATGAGCGAAGCGCAACGACTGTTGATATAATGCGATCGATTCGTCACACAGAAACGCGTCCGGCGAATTGTTTTTTTCTTTATTTTTTTTTCTCCAACGAAAGACGGAGCGAGCTGAATGAATGTGAAAAAAAGAAAATAATGCGAGGAAAGCCAAGCGAGGATTGAAAGAAGCTGGCAAGAGAGAAAAAGGACACGGCGACGCGAGTCGAAAGAGACACATGGAGATTTTCCCTTTTCTTCCAACATCACCTACCACCTGTCCCCCTCCTCCTCTACCTCCTTTCTCCATTCCTCGGCTTCCACTGTATTTTTCTTTCTCTCTCCTGCTCTTCCGCTTGCGCGTCGTGTTGATGGAGCGCGTCGATCCGTGATATTTTTCAAGAAAAAGAGAGAGAGAGAGAGCGAGAGTGAGAACGAGAGAGAGAGAGAGAGCAAGAGCGAAAGAGAGAGAGAGATCGTTCATCCGCTTTCGGGACGAGCTCGCGACAGCTTAACGCCCCCTTTTTTCGCACTGAGGAATCGCGAGGAATGCCCCTTGATTCTCAATCTTCCCTTCCCCTTACCCCCTCTCCAGCCTATACTCTCCCTCCTATACTCTTTTTTTACGTCTGAGTCTGTATTTATGTGCGATATCGTCGAGACTTGACTCGGCGCACGAGAGCGTATTTCCAATTTATTTTATTTTGTTTTTTTTTTACTATAAAGTACGTTTTTTGCGTCGAATATGCGCACAACGACGACGTCGCGATGCGACCCCGGCAGTTTATTATGTTTGTTACCATCGGAGCAGCTAAAATTACCGGCGAAATCTTGTAAACGAAATCTTTGTAGCATAAAAATAAACAGTAGTGTATAATTGTATGATAATTACTGTTTTAATTTTCTTTCAACCTTTACTGTCCTAATCCTTTCTATGTTTAGCGATTAATTACCTAAGTAGCAAATTAATTTTAAGACAATAAGTGCGAATGGTGCGGAGAAAGTTGTCGAATGTCAAAAAGAATCATGTTAAAAAAGGAAACATGTATAATATTATTGTTAAGATATCTGAACAAGATAATATGAATATTTACTTATTAGTCTTGAATACAAAGTTGCGCACGATACGAAAGGTGTGATATGAGCAATAATATAACGCTTCAATGGTATTGTTAGTATTTTGGCGATTTTCAAAACATTATCGTATAGAATTATAGTATTGTTATCGTTATCCTTAAAATTTTTATTTATGTAAAAAATGGGAAAATATTATGTTAAGGCCAACTTTATAATTAATAAACTTTAAGTTCCATAGTATGTAAACAATGTATTAAAATTATAACTATGTTTAAATCAATAAAATAGAATTTTATAAATATTTATAGTATTCCGTGTCGAAATAATTTTAAGCATGATAAATATATTGTGATTTTTCAGGAGTCTACTATTAATTTCATATGAACTAAATAATTTGATACGTTAATATTCGCATTAGGAACACTGCACATTCCAGTTAAATGCGAATGCTAAACAGTTTCGTGGCATTATTTTAAAAAGCTCGCGTTATACTACAGCTGCATATCATAAGTCACATAAATTAGAATTAATTTAGCACACATTTTTAGTAGGGCCATACAAAAGATTATTCCAAAAATGTTTAGCTTTCAAATTCAATCTTTTTTTTCAAGTTACTTATTACAAGTATAATTAATAAATATTTTTAAAAAAAGAGTTATTATTTATGCTAATTTTTGAGATTGCAGTAAATATTCAGAAAAGTTTGTTATCATGTACTGTCAAATGTAAGAAATATTACAAGGACAATTCACTACCACCGGAAAATGGATTCAGCTGAAACTTTAGGATCTTATTCCTATTAGTACCTATACATGAAACGAGTCAATGCTACTTAATTCGGTCGAATGGGCGTCGTTGCTGAGAAATATTCTCCTTTATCTAAAATTTTAAATAAACAAGTTATTGCATTTTCATTCCTAAGTTTGGTAAACTAATGGCAATTAATTTTTACTAAATAAATAAATAAATTATTTCTAATAAAAAAATCGTATGCGTTCAAAAATTAAACAAAAAGAATTTTTTGCTCGTGACATGATATAATTCAAGACACAAAATTTAAGGTTTGCTATGATAAAATTTTTTCACATATTCATAGCATGTGCGTTTCATTGATGCAAGATAAGATTGCCATTTTGACAGTAGTAAAGAGATCTTATCTGGTTTTGATTATTTGCTAAAAAATGACGCAAAATGCAAACGTTTCATTTAATTTCTGAGCTTAATGTTCATAATACGAATTAGTTATAAATGACAAAATTTAAAAATGACTCGTATTGGTAAATAGGCTACAATAAATCTAAAATTATTCAGACATTATAATTTATGCATAAATTTTTTCAATTATGTTACTATCTTACATATTGGCAATTACCTTTCTTAAATGAATCTTATAAATTCTAGAATGATACGTTATATTGTACAGTTTTCTATCAATTTAGCCTTATTGCTTTCTCAAAAAGACAACTTTTTGTATATAAAGAAAATGTGGCAATGGCACCGAACCTTACTATGCTTCAAGTTCAATTGTTAGAACACTACAAATCGCTAGTGATACTATATGCTACAAATCTTTCAAGCAATCATGTGATAAATTGGTTCCTCTTTAATTAAATGTATGTACAAGTGTTCATTTGAATGTTCGCAAACATATAATTTCATGTTGTGTAGCTTATAACGATTCTTCGAATGATTTCTTACGCATTTTCACGACGTCTTAGACGCTTTGTGCTCGGAGTTCTTTTTACTGGTACTTAAAGTGATAACTAACGACAGAATCTTTAAAAATTAAATTATTGTTTACAACCCATTAATTTAAAAAAATCATAAATGATATAAAATCACATATAACATTCCAATAATAACAATATATTTCAAATAATGTTCCTTCTTTTATTTTCCTTTGTTATACTAGCGGTGTCTAGTCATGGACAGGTAAGAAAGCAGTCATTTCCTTCTACTATCGATGATTAATGCATCTAACTTATGAAAATTTTTTTCTTCAGATTCACGAACAAATGACTGCTGAAGAAGTACACTCAATATTTCGAACTACTCCCGATGAAGGTTTGTAATAATGTATCATCTAAACTAAAATATTTTTTTAATTGTCTTTCATAACTGTAAATGCCCTATAGTTCCTGAATACGAAGTCGTTCCAATTGCACATGCGATTCACGAGAATAGTCAAAATGACTCAATACACCGAATTCTGCAAATAAAAAGCTTCAAACGTGACATAAGATTGTATTTGGAACCTACGGAAGGAATTTTGGCAGCAAGTAATCTCCCAATGTGGACCGCTCAAGGAGATAAAAATTCGCCTTGGGGTATCAAGTATACTGAAATAAGCAAAGTAATAATTTGAATATATATATAATTGAAAGTGATTTTTCTATAAAATGGGAATATTTTACAAGTAAGATAATTTTTATAATATTTTAGGGAATGAAAGAGAGAGTATCTTTTTACCAAGATCCTTATAATTTGGCTGCCTTTACCAGCACTCATGATGAACATGGGGAAACTCTTTTTGTAAGTTATCTTACCAATATTCGCTTTGCAATAGCAATGCACTTATACAATGCATGATGTAACGTAAAAATATAAATAACAGGATGGAACTATTGGTGATCATTTTGTTGTTCGTCCTCTACCAGCAAGGTTACGTAAGGAATTTTCAAGAGCTAAACGCAGCATCCATGAAGAAGATTTTCCGCTATTCAATCGCACAGTTTATCATCCTAATCTTAAACATACGTATCACCACGTTATATATAAGCAAAAGGAAGTATCGTTCGATGGAATACGGGAAAGTAAGTAATATCGGTGTGCAATTTACTTCTTAGATTTTATTAGAAATTTTATACCTAATTATAATATAAATATTTTTCTTAGAAATCACATCATACGTTTCAAAAGATGAATCAGAGGGTCAATCATCTCGAACAAAGCGTTCTACCGAGAGTGGTCAGACTCCAAAAATAGTTTATCCACAGATTTTAGTAGTAGTGGATTATAATCAATACTTGTAAGTAAAACTCATTGCAATTTAAATCTTACAAATACAAATAAACTTATGATAACGGTTTAATCATAATTAGATCTCTTCATAATGTTGCGGAGGTAAAACGATACGTTATTTCATTCTGGAATGCAGTTGATTTAAGATATCGTGTATTTGTTAATCCTGAAGTTCGAATAAATATTGCTGGTATTATTGTAGCAACGGTATGGTAACATTGAAATATTATCATCTGAAGATATATTACGACGATATTTATTCATTTGCAAATTTCAGGATCCAAATGGAACTCCATATACTCAAAATCATCGTACGAGGCCTTTCGATGGTCCTATTATAGATGCCGATAAAGCATTGGATAATATGGCTGAGTATTTCTTTGAAGAGACAATGAACGAAGACTTAAACAGATTTGTTCTTGAAAAAGACTTTGACATGGTGATGCTAATGACTCAGTAAGTTCTTGCATAGGATAATAAAAATAATAATTATCAGTAATTAAGTTAATGATTTATATTTACTTGCAGATTAGACTTGTGTAACCTTGAGCCTAACGATGGCGACTTCGATTGTACAACTTTAGGTAAATTTTGAAAAATTTACGACCATTAATTTTAACTTATTTATATAAAACTATTAATAATATATATTTTTTTACCTAGGTTTTGCGTTTCGAAAAGGCGCTTGTACAGTTAATCCGCGAGAAACAAAAATGCTAGCTGTTGGACTGGTTGAAGATAATGGCGGTTATATAGGAATAATTCCTGCTGCTCACGAAGTTGGACATCTGTAAGTATAATTTCTTTTATAATTTATTTTGATGTCTGCAGACTCTACCAGCGTACAAATTAATATTCAATTTTTGAATACGTGAAGTATTTATGTATAACAAATAAAATACTCAAATTCTTTTCACATTTACATAATAAAGAGATGAACTTTCGTTTAATATACTACATGCATTATTTTTGTGTTTAGGCTCGGAGCTCCTCACGACGGCCACGAGCAAGAAGATAAAACAACGTGCCCAGCTTATGGAGGTTATATTATGACCGGAATGTTAATGCTTACCAAAAATATTTTTATGTGGTCTTCTTGCAGTGTGGAGCATTTGCATGATTTCATCTAGTAACTAATACTATTTCTTCTAATATTATAACCATCAATATGCAATCAAAATTTAACTAAATCACAATTTATGTTCGTTAGTTCTCCAAGAGCTACCTGTATATATGATCCTCCTATGAAAGTAAGAGCAATGCCTCGACGTTTACCAGGTCAAATTTTATCTCTGGATGAACAATGCGATAGGATACAAGGGACCTTCGCTTGCAACGTAAGACAATGATTGTTTGATCATGAATTTCAAGTCAACATATGTTCTTGTACTTACAATGATTGTTTATTAATTATAGAAAGATGAGACTGCATGCATACATTTGGACTGTTTCATCCCTGCTTCAGGTGGTCAGTGTCTTCCAGTAGCGCCAGCTGCAGAAGGTTCTTTTTGTGGAAAAGGACGAGTGAGTCATTTAATTACATAAATAACTTCGTATCTTTCGCACTTAATAATTATATTAGTAAAATAAAACCTTTATTTTCTTTGCAGTATTGCATTAATGGAAAGTGTGTGAGTAAAAACACAACCGACGTGGTACTGCAATTTGCTCCCGCACCAGAAGAAGAAGAACCATATACTAATAACATTGACGAAGACGTAGATCTGAATTCTTCCTTCAATATTGAAAGAAATTAGATCCAGCTTAAGCGAAAAAGTTGGATTGGTCGATGATGTGGAAATTTGAGACACATGCAAAGTCTATTGGCTTTTGTTATTCAAGGCTCTACAAAAAAGTCAAGAATATGAATGTTAATAAAATGGAAAGACTTTGCCGCATTTAAACAGCTGTTATTGTGACGCTCATTTGACAACTTTTACACTTTGAACGGCTGTCGTTGACCTAATACGAGGTCTTGAATAATGTTATAAACTCGTGCTGGTCATGAGAATGTTACTATTTCATTATAATTTATTTATTTACATAAATCCTTGGTAAATTGTTCATTTCCGATAGAGTCGGAAACATTTTGTACTTTTTTTATAATAACTTTTTTTTTTAATACAAAACTACGTGTAAGCTAGTCCATAACAATAAAGAAAAGCATAATAAAAAAAAATTATCTAAAATTTGAACGATTATTGAACCAAAAGTTTCGAATTCAAGTGGTTTATAACACTACTCGGCGATCTGATGTAACATGAAAACTGTTCAAATAACATACACGTGTAGAAAAATGATGACGCTTTAAAGTATACCTAGAATAAACAGCTGAGATTGCAGTAAAGTTTTTTGTTATATTTGAATATTTAAATTATTCACGATTCAGGCATAACAAGCAGGTAATCAATTATCAGTAGTGTCTAACCATACCCAGTTACTTTCTGATATAATACATCAGTCTTATCTTACTCTTAAGAAAAACAATAAAACCGAACAAAAAGTCGATAACTAGGATACACACGCGCCAAGCGAACGCAATATTTCACCAAAAATTAATAAAAGCTGCGCGAGGCAAAAGTAATCGAGTTATTCAAAAATAAAGAGGCAGCCCGCACCCAGTAAGAACAACACGCGCCGAACGTCAAGAAACCGGGGCGTGGGGAACAAAGCTCATTTCGCGCGGACCAGAGAAACGAAATAAAATCAAGGCCTCATACCGGGCAAACGCGGCGCTGTACAGCCGTATATGCGGGGAACAGAAAGGAAGGAATGAAGGAAGAAAGCAGTAAAGACTGCGAGTAGGGAAGTCTCGGGCGGCGTATGGCATTACAAGGGCAGGAGGGTGGGAGGCCTCGCGCTGCCTTAAACGGGATATGTGACGTAGGAAATGGAAGAAACAAGGTGTACTCGGGGGCGTAAGACGGGCCCGAATTATTAAAGGTCGGAGAGCGAGAGAGAGAGAGAGAGAGAAAGAAAAGAAGAGGCAAGGGAAAGTCTCGTGGAAAATGAGCCCCGGTCGAGGTGACATCTGGCTGAGGCTGCTGCTGCTGCGCGTCGCCTTTTTATATTCAGCTCGCATGCATGCCACGGCACCGCTGCCCTTCTCTCTCCCTCTCTCGCATATATACCTACGCGTGTAACGTCTTGGGAGCGTAAGCCGTCCACGGCGCGCCGGAGATGAAGGAAAATGGATAATATTCGCGTGTATGTGCGAGGCGCGGCACGACGAATACGAACGAGCAGCCCTGCTCGGGGATCCTCCATCTTTTCCTCTCTCGGCCTCTATCTTTCTTCTTCTGGCTTCGCTGCTGCCTTTTTTTGCAGTCGAGCTTTTCCGCCTTCTTCTTCTTCTTCTTCTTCTTCTTGCGAGCTTCCAAAGGCCGGGACGCTGCGAGATTTTCAAATACTTTTTATCGGAATTCATGGTGCTTTTTTTCCTCGATAACGTCGGCGATGTATTGCGCACGGCTGATGCGAGATAAAAATTTTGAAATATATAAGTATCGTATGAGTAATTACATTTTATTTCGAACGAGATCGTTAAGGATTACTAATCGCGAGAAAGTTATTCGCGTCTCTCATCAGTTCACGCGGCCGTAAAAAATCATCTCCTTATAGTAGGAGCGTCTCGCCAACACACCGTGAATATCACTTGGAGAACGAATTACTGTGCGGCTGTTTTGCTGTAATTACAGGGGCGCAACAGCAAACACATACACACACAGCTGCTGATAATAATATTATTACGGTTAAGAAACGACTCCCAGGACGCTTCGCGGCCCAAGTTCGGAAAGCTTTACTAAATTATTATTAAACGGAAACTTGCGGAACGACACTTAATTACTTAACAAGTTGCCACTCTCGCGGCGAGACGCATACTATATATATAAGTACAACACACACACGCACACGCGCAAAAAGCTGAAGTCTCTTTTTGAGAAAGGAAAATCCTTCTCCTCCGGCATACGTTTCCCTATCTGCGCCATTAAAACTTAATTGGAGTTGAAGTCCTCTTCTTTTTCTCCGCGTCTCTTCTCCGCTGAGTTGTGCTATATAGCTGGTGAGAAAATGAGAGAGAATCGCTGGGGGTGGCAGCTGCGAGGAGAGCAGCGTAAATCAGGAGTTATCACCTCGAGAGCAGCCCGCGACTTCTCGCGCGTCGAGCGACTATTACCGCGGGAGTGAGAGAGAGAGTCTTCATTAGGCATTTGCGCAGCGCGGTCCGCTAACAAATGTAAATCGCTCGGGACTTTGCAGTGCGCGGAAAGGGAGGACGTGTGGCTTGCTGGTAAACTTGCACGCGCGTCGAAGGAGTAGCTGGTAATACGAGAGAGAGAGAGAGGCTCCTTTAATTGACTAACATTGGCTCAGTGTCGGGGTAATCGATTTCGGAACGCCGGGGCATCAATGTTGCTTAACCGTTGAGGTCTGTTATAGTCGAAGACGCTTATTGGCTTGATCGTCCCTGATGATGATGAGCTTCGAGTCTGCGGAGATGTCAGGCTGATTGCGTGAAATTACGCGAAGAGATTGTGTAATCGGCTGCGCGAATGCGAATTTTTTATGCAACAAGAATTTATATTATTATAATTATTGTTATACAGGATGCATTTAAGTTGAAACGATTATTCGTGTTAATCACCCGATTCGTAATGCGAAATCTTCTTTTATAAAACAAATAAAGGATAGTACAAAGACGGCTTCAGATTCAACGCGGTTTTGTACAGAGACCGTCGAGAAGTGCTGTCATCTGCTGGACTTTGCCGGAAACATCTACTGAAGCGCAGAATACTGCATTACCAACTCGAGAATAAGAATTCCAACTTGCAACTCAAGCATTCGTCACTTCCACTTCTTACTTAATCCACAATTTTAAACGAATAATTTTTTATAAAAAAATAATAATAATCAAGCAAACACACTTTGCAAAATAATCATTTCCACGAAAGCCGCGTTAATTTCCAGCAGAAAGATAAATTTCATCCCAACATCAGAAAACTTTAAACGATCCCGTCCATTCACCGCTGATCGAAAAAAGCTCGAACGTGCGCGACGTACAAACCGACGCTACATCGCTGCCATTCTCGTCGCAACGACGACGACAGCAGCAGCAGCAGCAGCGACGTGCGGCTAAATTACATGATCGTCCGTCGTGTCGCTCAAGCCGACCAAAAAGTTGGCGCGAAATAATTGATAAATGTCCAGCGACCATATATACCTATACGGACAGCAGCAGTAGTGGTAGCGAACGCATAGGTACGTCGACCCTTTCCCGTATATATATAGCTAGAGGTAAAGGGGTGTGTGCTGCGCGCAGGGGTGTGATTTACTGCTTGAGAGGGAGTGAAAACTGTTGTCATGGCCGGTGGGAAGTATTGCCGGCGCTGTTGCGCGCGCGTGAGAAAAAAAAAGAAAGCGATAATAAAACTGGCGGAGAGCGAGAGTATAGTGCGCGAAAGAGGACAGCGCAAGGGAAAGTGTGGAGGGAGGCATAAAAATTGTTTCGCTATACTGGATGTTAAAAAACAAGAGAGAGGGGAGTCGACAGTTTCGTGTCGAAATTATTGGTTCGTTAAAAACATTTTTTTACATCACATCGAGCAATCTGTCTAAATTAGCGAAAGATGATTGAGTATTAAGAATTTGTCTCTCAAATTCTTGAATTACACGCCGGCGAGAGATATTGAAATAAAAATCAATACTTCAGCTACATTAAATCTTAATCATCCGACTTTATTCCTTAATAAACGCCGTAATAGCAGCACAAAGCAATACGAGAGCGAGAGAGCTTCCGCGTTGTTATTTATCGCATATTTTCCCTTCGCAAGTTTATGTAAGACTAGCTCTCCGAGAGCGAATCGTACTCGGGGCTGTTCGCTCAAGCTCGTCCCGAGATAGAACTCATTTTTTCCGCAGCAGCTGATATTGAAGCACGTAAAGCATCTAATTTATATCAGGAGGAAATTACTGTAAGAACGATGGTAACTCCATCGTCTTGAAGTAGACGACGACGAGGCTGCTGCAGCATCGTGTTCTTTTTGCCTTTTCCATCCTTCTTTCTCGCGTAGCTATATATCGTGCGCTCGCGTGTTCCTTTCTTTCTGCGCGTCGCATCGCCGAGGCATAATTGCTCACGTACCGAGAGAAAGAGAGAGAGAGCGACGAGTAGAAAAAGAGAATAAGTGCATCAGCGCGAGGATAAGGGAGAAGCAGAAAGAGAGAGAGAGAAGAAAATAGGCAGGACAATGCGGAGGGGCCGCTGAAAAAGAAGAGAAACCGAGCGATCGAAGCTCTAGGACATAGTGCCGGGTCAGCCGGAACCTAACGACCCATCGGCAGCGCCCAATCACTGGATGTTAATTGTTCGGACCAGCGCGCCGCCGCGGAAGGCGAATCAACGAATCGCCGATCCGACAAAAGTAATCGTGCCACATACCGCACCACTGTCTCCGTCCTTCTCTCTCTCTCTCTCTCTCGTATGTAATAAATGCCGTCAAGGCTGACCGACCGACCGTCTCTTTCTTTTCTTTTTGCTGTACGCGGCTGCTGAGGGAGGACTGCTGACCTTAGAGATACAAGTTATATGTCTGTATGTATGTAAGTCGACAGACGTAATGCCGAGTTTGGACAAACCAATAGAATGACGCAGATTTAGCGGGCCATTCAGCGAGATTGATGTACCGATGGCTCGGCTTCCTCCTCTCGTAGCAAAAGTCATTGTGGGCTTTACGAGCGGCCCTTCTACTGTGTATATTGTATATGAACAAGTGCGCTCCGGATATATATCTTTATTATTTTTGCTGGAAAAGAGTTGCCAGCACATTTGCTCGCAATTCGTGCGTATACGATATTCGCTGTTACGTACTGGTATATACTTGTTATTATATAATAAGATCAAAATTTTACAACTGTAATTGTCATTGACATTTCAGTCGTAGTAGCACGAAACCCGAGTATTAGCCGTAAAATAAATTGCAGAAGTAAACGTCGACGTTTCAAACTAAAATTTTGACATAAAAAGTTGACTTGACTTGTCTTCAATTTATACCTAGAAATCAGTGTAATCTTCTTTTTTTCTCTCCCTGTATTGATGTAAAGATCTATAGCAACACTTATGGAACCGTATATCATCAGATATCAATTAAATTGAACGATTCGCAGTTTAACATTAGCTCGCGAGTAAAAAAACAGCCCAGCCATTTTTCATCGCCTCTCCGCAGCGAGAGCAAATAGCGCATAGCAGCAGTGCACCGGTCCGTTTTCGCGACATTACCGGGCCTCCAGCTCACCCCCGCCTTCCTCTCTCACACCCTCAGCAGCGGAAAATTGAAGAGGCACGAGCGCACTCGCACGAAAGAAACATTTTTATTCGTGATTAATATCCTATGAAGCCCAATCTGCATACAAACGTACACTCTTAGCGCCCTGCACGCGCAATGGAAGCGTGCTCGTACGGAATTCTATGCTGCGTATATACCTATAGGTATGTATAGATAGTCGACGTCATTGTTGGTGCAGGTGCAGATCGTACGCGAGCTTTGGCCGTTAGGGGAAAATGAAAAATCTATATTGCGATAGCTATACTATTTTCCTATCTTTTTCTTTTTGTTGGATTGTTGTTTGCATTCTTATAGGTCTTCGATTCTGTTGTTGCTGTATTTGATATACGATTACTAAATAATTATATAAGGCGTGGAGTGTATTTTTATCGAAATAAATGAATGAAATTAGAAAAGATGAAGTTTCACGTAATAGAATTTAGAGTCCTTTTGTGCCGAATCGAGAAATCTCGTTCTGTAAGAAACGCAGAAAATGAATATTCAGAAGCGTGAATCTTTGCATTTACATGGAAAGATGGGTCCGAAAGATATGCCATATAAGGTTAATTATGTAATAATCAAAGATTGGTATTCGCAATTTTTGGAAGTAGGAGCATCGAGTATAAAAAAGCAAAAGACACAACGTTCAACACTCACTTCTCTTCTCTTTTTCCAACTCTACACTTCTCTGTCCAAGCACCTAATACACTTTGCACCATGAAGTCTGTAAGTATTTCATACATAATTTTATTCGTACTTTTTATATAATAATTGTAAAAAAAAAATATTTTCTGTTTAAAACAGTAATTCTAATATAAAAAATCATCCATTTGCAGATCATAGCTTTATTCGCCCTCCTGACGGTAGCCTCCATCACGGCTCTTCCTGTACAAAACGAAGTCTACCTGGTGAACGAGACTCCTTCGACCAACGTCGGCACCGGTGGTTACCAATTTGGTTACGAGACAAGCGATAACCAGAACCGCTTCGAAGTTGCTCAACTCGTCGCTGTGCCTAATGCCCGGACTGGAGAAGTAAACAACGTCCTCAGTGTGCAAGGATATTACAGCTTTGTCGATAACACCGGCCAACACTATTACCTCGTCGAATACACTGCTGATGAAAATGGATATCGCCCCAAAGTCACGTACAAACAATTGTAAAATTTTCTATGCTTCACTCCTTTTTTATAATAAATTCTATTCTATTTTTTTAAACTAAAATTGAGGATTTACAGCTAATTTATTCACCCACTCCTGATTCGGTCGTTAAAACCAATTACAACTGAAACTTAATCATAAAGCAAAGTCAAAGCGTTATTCGTTCAAGAAACTTCGAACTTACGGCACGAATAGTATCTTTGTCGAAATATCGCGAAATGATCGCGTGTAAAATTTGCATAAAATTAACTGTTTCGAATACGGCATTCTTATAGAAGAAGGCAAAAACTTTCACTTCGTGTCTATCCATCTTCTCGTTGCTCGTGTCTTCCACTTATATAGGTATAATGCATATACAAGATACACAAACACACGTGCACAGAGGTACCCATTCTCGCGGAGCTTTTAGGAGCGTTATCTCGCGCTATACTCCTTCCGCGCACACGTGGTCCTTTCGCTCCTCTCCGCAAACTGCGCGCAGCTCACCGCGGCCCGATAGCGCGAGAATCTTAATTGAGACGAAGTTTCCAGCCGGAAAATTGCGTGCGCCGAAAACAGAGACAACGACGAGAGCTCGCGCGCGCGCGCGACAATAAGGGAAATTTAGCGCTGGAACGCCGCTTTAGCTTATACATAAATTATGCGAGAGAAGAGAGAGAGAGAGAGGGAAGAACGATTATTTAAGGGTGGCCTTCTAGCAGTAAGTTTCTTCAGTTTCCTGGGAAGGAGATGCCGCGCGTGGGTGTGTATACGTTATATTTGCCTTGTGTGTGGGTGCACATGCGAGTATGAGCGTATGTGCAGTTGCGGAGTTGGAAAAGCGGGGCGTTTATGGCTGACGAAATTGCAGCTGGAAATTTACGTTACGCTGATAAGAACCTTTTCTTCGTTCTTACTTTTTGCCAGTTTCAGTTTTGTCCCGTATAAATAACTCGCGCGAGAAGTTGATCTAGTTTTGAATTTTAAAGTAGTTTTGAAATTTTTTTTCAGGTTCTGTTTGCTTGCAGTGGAACTATTTAAGCTCTACAATTATTTATTTATAAGTTCTGTCTATGACCGTTGTCTTATCACACATAAACCGCGCTATACGTAAGCTTGCCAAAATCTATACCAGATATTGCAGTAAATCATGACTCAAGGAAACCTTCGAACAAAGGGCTCCTTTGCGCCCTTTGTCAAGCCTGCATATAGCCACAAGGTACAGTAATCAACGGTCCTGTGTCAAGTACTCCAAACTGCGCTTGACGACAGCTTTGTGTATTTATAGCATCAAATATGTTTCAACCTACTGCATCATCATAACCATTAAATTGGTCGGATTTTTGTGAAAATCGAGAAATTCCGGAACTGGATTCACACGCAATATTGCACTTCGACACATCAATCTCAATTTCGTTCAAATTTGTTAGCGATTGAATCAACCAGACCCTTGGTCCTTGCGCCCGTCCGACGCAAACCGACCTTTTTCACTGCGCGCGCGCGGCAAAAAAAGTTATATTTGCACGCGCGCACGATGGTATACTTCGCAAAGGAGGCAACTACAACGGCGCAGCGACGTCTTTTCTCGAGGGACTTTTGCCATTCTCTTTTGGCGCCCTCGTCGCACTTTTCATCTCCGCACACGCATCGGATTAGACGCTTCTCGGGGAGCTTTCGCATAAATCGTTGTTTGCGGTCTTGCGCTTCTTTTTTTCATCTGATTGTATATACATATTACGTGTGTGTACCTACGGTCTCTTCTCGCTTTGCCCTTACTATTACTTCTTCGCAGCTTTTGATGTGACTTTTTTGAATGAATAATATATTCCTATATGCCGCTACTGCGATGCCGGGCGGCCACAATCGGCTTTGATGCTCAAAGGTAGATAAAATAAAGTGAGGTGCGAGCTCTACGCGAATATCTCTATCCCGTCTGAGGAGATTATTTGATTCGTATATACAGTTTCGTGGAAAAGTGAAAACTCATCCGAGATACCGAGATGATACGATTCATTATTTACAAAAAGATTCGTTAGCTCTCTCGTATCACGAAAAAATATAAGCTTACTATAGTCCCGGTGCTCTAACCCTTAGTCCCATCGAATTTTGCAGTCATCAGCTGCTCAAACTATACCCCTTATAATACACGCTTGCATCGTGCGACACGAGCGTCGAAGTGGCTTAGCGCTCGGCATGTAAGATTGCCTCGTAGCGACGACCACACGGCTTTCAGTCTCTTAATTTTAGGGCCTCCGCGCGTTGCGCAGCGCAACGGAGTCTCGACACCCGCGGCGTTATGTCCCATAAACACGATAAACACCGTAAACGTCGAGCAGTATATACACACACTGCACACGAAAGCTCTCGACACCCTTGATTAGGCCCTTTTACGACTCTGTCTTTCGTTTGGCTCTGCGCGCTCGTGTATGTGTGTGTGTGTTTTTTTTTCTCTATATCGCGTGGCTTTATTTTTTTACGCGCCAGCACTGCGCGGGAGCTTTTATACGCGTTGCGGTCTGTGTCGCCAAGCCACGCAATATCGTAATTTCTCGTTTTCTCGCGAAAACTCTCGATATAACGCAGTGGACTCTACTGCTGCGGACTAATGCTTCCGCGAGTAAAAGCGAGTATAAACGTCATGTAAATGGGAGCTGGAGAACGTGTAAAAAGAATTTATTTCTCTCCGCTGGTTGATAAAACTTGAAATTTATGGATTTAAAAGCTATGTTGAATTTAATCTTTGCCTCTTCTTTTTTATCCAATGCATTCGAGAGACACGAGAGATATACTTTACGACAAAATTGAATCAACAAAACTTGTAAAGTAAGTCAGAAGGGGAGAAGCTGAACAAGGCGAAAGTTCGTCGAAAACAGATGAGGGAGAGGTTTGAAGCAAACATCCGCTGCAGCTTGGCCTCGTTGCGCAGTACGAGTAACCTAGACCTTTTGGTATATATATAATATCTATATAGAGACAGGGATATAGAGCCGAGCGATGATCTCAAAGTTGAAAGCCAACGATTTCCAGCTGCTCTGCTGTCTAATGAAACTCCTCGGATATGTATGCGGTGGTCGGAAGCACGAATATAAAGGCGTTGATCGAGGACGCCTCTCGCGAGTTATACACCCTGAAACCGAGAAGTTTCACTGCGCTCTGCGGCCGATCGCGACTCGAGAGAGAGAGAGAGAGAGAGATGAAATGGCTCTGTATACATATATATGTAGAGAGCACAGGCTTGGCATAATGACGAGGTGAGATAACTAATTAGTCATACTTCAGCCTAAGTCTGATAAATTGTTCCAACTTTGCTGATGAAAGCCGTTTAATATGACCTGGCTCTCTCGCTGCTGGCGCCTACTGTGTGTGTCTCTAGCAGCGAGAGCGAGTATATGCCTCGAGTAATTTCCTCTCGACCATGAGAGCTCGCCGCCAACGCGCTCTGCTATACAAGTTTTGCGCGTCGACGCGATTGAATACGTATAAGGGCTTCCTCTCTCTCTCGTTCTCGTGATAGCAGCGTCGAAATAATGCTATATTAAAAATTCTCGTACAATATTATTTTTAACAAAAAAAGCTCGAAAAGAAGATCCAGTATAGACTATATACCAAAGTACATATAAGCTTTGGAAGGAGTGTCTGCACACCGGTGCAAGCTATCGCGCGCTTGAGTGCAATATGTATGCCAGCATAAATGCGAGCACACGTGTGCGCGCATGGTCTCCTCCTCCGAAATAAATATAGCCGGGAGCCGAGCGAGGCATCATCATTATTGTTGACTTCATTATCCGACGTCCCGGAATAAATTCGTTCCTAGACACAAGCTGCGCACGTGACCGGTCGTATGTCTTGTCTGCTTGATTCTCTTGTTTTCTCTCTTTCTGTGTCGGCCGCACGTACTTCGCTATTATACTTCTACTTCGCATAAGGACGTCGTATACTTTTGGCCGAGTGTCCTGTTCGTTAGTCCGGTACAAGTGCAGTGTATCTCAAACGAGCGATAATTAACGTCGAGAGAGATGTATTTATTGAGAGTGTGAGTAGCCGAGTACAATAAAATTTGATTCTGATATAACAAACAGCTGACATAATCAAGAAAATAGTATACTACTGTTTTTTTCTCTATACTTGTTAGTCGAGAACGGTCTCGTAACTCGTAATGACCCAACCGCAGTGTGTCGAGTCTCCTCTGCGTATACTCACACATATATGCACTGCACAAACACTATCTTCCTTATATAGGTAGACCAGAAGCTTCTGTGTCTCAATCGGCGTTTCTCTTGGACGCCGAATTCAATTCAATGCATAGGAAATGGATACCGGCAGGTCCCCGAGCCGTAACGTGTTTTGGGGAAAATAAAAGTGCAGATAAAAGTTGTAGCCGCTGTTGCACGCGTCGAGGCCCCCTTTAATAATGCACCTCAACTGCGCGCCGTTGCGGCCCTTTCTCTCTATCTATAGCGAAATCAGACTGTCTCTTTCTTTCTCTCTCTCGGTTTTTCTCGCTCCGTGTGTGTGTGTGTGTGTGTTGAAGCGGATTTTCTTGCGGCAGTTTGGACCTTCCCGTTGTGTTACATATACTTTGAAGTTGAAGCTTTTTTTCTTCTCTCTCGGTGCGATTTGGTCGAAATAGAATTTTCAAACGAGCTACACATAAATTCTCGAGCTAAAAAACGCAGACTTTTACAAATGAAAAAGTGCGAGTTTTCATCCGTATAAAAAAAAGACCGGACGGCATTCGCTGCAAATATTTGCTTTGCGGAAACTTTTTCAAAAGACAAACTGTGTATATACCAGCTCGATTTTCTGCCACAAACAAATCGTCCGTATATACGTAAAGTCGATAAACAAAAATAACCGGAGCGAATTCGAGAATATTTTCGAAAAGAAAAAAGATGGATACATGCTACCGGCGTATTTTCTGTTCTCTCTGGACCAACGCCACGGCTCCCATGTAATAATACCTATATACACACATGCACGTGCGCACATCGGCTGATGTGCACACACGTTCGAGTCATCGGTCTAAGTGTGGAGGGTATACGCTCGGCTGTACGAGACGGGAATTCCTATAAACGTCTGCAATATTTACGTATTCGATGCCTCGCGTGCCGAGCGAATCGATGTATCTATATCTATATACCTATATAAGTGTGTGTAGGCGAGAGTAGCGCGCTGCAGCGTCCTGGAAAATCGGAATTTCGAAGTCAACAAAACACACTGCGCCAGCGACGAGCTCGCGTCTTGAAAATATCATCCCCCCCGCGGATGTGTTGAGCTCATGCGTGAGCCGAGTTTTTATTCATTTCTATTTTTTTTAAGAGGGACAAATGAATAAGGCGATAAATCACGCTTTTTGAAGCTGGTAAAAACGGATAATCATCAGAACCGTCCGATCGTCCGCTAAGAAACCAGATTTAGCACAATTACCCTCACACACCCGAGTCCAATTCAAGAACCCATCCATTTTGCAATGAGATTCGCGTTAAAAAAAAAGCCTCTCCATACACACGTAACGTGCATTTCGTTTTACGAGTCGCGCAAAAAGACACTACGCAAGTTAATAGCAGCCCTAAATCTCTTTTCACTGCGGAGGCGTCCCGGACTCCATCGACATTTATCTAGCGGCAGCGCATAAGAAAAGGGGGCCGCCGTTGCTGCGACACAAGAAAGCCAAAAAGGAGCGACGAGCTTAATAGCGGATATATATCCGGGTCTGCTGCTATCCGCACTATACTGGCCGTCGCCGTCGCATAATGCAAGACCATGTTGTGTGCGTCATACTCGCGCGGTCGTATAACGAGGAAACGACGAGGATACACACACATAGAGAGAACTGAGCTGTTTCAGGTGGCGCAGAATCGCGACGACGACGACGACGACGGAGAGTTGCCGTATACAGGCGTCGGATTCCGCAAGCTCCATTTACGTGCTTGCAAGGCTCTCGCGAATGACCAATAACTCGACGCCTTATCCCCCAAATTAGTCCTAGCTCACGTACTATATACGCCCGGCGCCTGGCTAGGCGTCGTCGTTTGTCTTTCTTGCTGCCGGCCACCCCTCGATAGTTCCGCGATATGAGTGCCGAGGAAAACGAGGGGACGACGCGGCTGGGCGAAATAAAAAGCCAAGATGCCCGAGGACGGGCATCAGCTGAGTAAATTAGAGGAGCGAATGAAGTAAACAGAGACGTGTAATAGAATGCTGGCTGGTTAGAAGATTCTTTTGTTGTTATTTATAACATTTTCGAACGGGAGAGATGAAGGAAGTATTTCATTTCATTTTGTGAAAGATTTAAGGCTTTTGGAGAGACGTAGCGCGAAAACATCAAGCTATCTTGAAATATTCTTAAGCTACAACTCATGAAAACAGGTGTGGGACACACGCGCGAACTGCATGGTGAAATTTTCAATTTTGGCTTTCGCGACTCTCGGAAATTGTGTGTTTTCGCGCTCTCCAAAAGTTTTCCACTTTTCGGAAATATTTCAGCGTTACTGTCCATTTCTCGGAATCAACAACAGAACAAACGACTTACAAGGAACGAGAGAGAGAGAATCTTTTTAAGAAGGAAGAAGAAAGTAAAGAAGCTCGCCGGAGAGTGTGCGGTAAAGAGCCAGAGCAAAACGAGCGAATAAGAGAAAGGAAAGAAGCTCACAAGGCATGTGTGTGTTGTGTTAGTGCGATGCGTGGCTTTATTTCTATGCGGGGTGGCTCTGTAATAGCACGAAAGAACATAAGCTAGCCCTAGTACATAGTAGTCTCTTGCCTCTCACGCGGTCTTACCTATACTACACTCGCTGTCACTTTTATACTACTGTCTGCTTTCTCGCTACATGTGCGCGCGTATTTTTACATCAGCCGAGTTTCATATCCCTTTTGAGCGCGAAAAATTGAATTTCCAGGCGCTATCGATGTAACGTATCACTATACGTGCTCTCTGTATATACGCGAGAAAGAAATGAGTTGTAGCGCGTTCTAATCCAGGACAAAGAGATAGTTAGTCTCTGCTAAGTCATCCCCGAGGAAAAAGGCCGATGGGAATCAGAAGGGTGTGTGCTCGTAGCTGACTTTTTCCTTTGTTTTTATACGAGCTTCGATTTTGGTAAGCTTGCAGCTCGCGAGTTTTGGTGATTAATTGATCTGCGGACCGTAATGATGATGATGATGACGTCGGAAGTAATGAAATTGTATGAGACTTCGAAGGGATGATGAAATACCGAGATATTTATTAAAGACAAGTTTTGCAAGATAAGAAAAGAACGGACCCGAAAATAATAAAAAGAAGAAACACTGTCACATAAGCTGGCATTCTGTCAAGTAGTACGGACAGAAACGTGCTTTTTGACAATATTTAAAATATTATGCAGTAGTGCAAACCTGTTTAAAAAAATACGATCCTAAAATTATATTACAAACAACGCAGCGCGCGAGAGAGCTTCCATCCAAAGAATATCCCACTCTACCCTAAATCACTTTGAAGCCCGCGTGTTCAAACAGCCATTTCTCCAAAATTCACTTGAGTAATCCAAGCCTTTCCTCATACATCCCTTTTACCAGTTCCTCTTTCTTTGGCGCGCGAGAGTAGCAGCACACACACACACACATACACGTAAACTGCAGAAAAGGCGCTCTTGCACTATTGATCTTTTCGCTTGGAGTTCCGCGCGCGCCTTAAGGTCGGGGCGAAATAAAAATAGCTGAAACGAATGAGGAAGAAGGATAGCGCGAGGGAAAGCGAGAAAGCCAAGTATTATCCTTCGTCGGGGAGGAGTAGCACGTCGCTTGCGCGCCTTTCCTTTCCGTCCCTACCACTACTACTACTACTACTACTACCACCACCCTACCAACACCTCGTCCCTCGTCTTATACGACGTCCGGCTATACGACTGGCCATTAGGCTTTTATACTCGGGCTTTAATAAAAGCCGCGAGCGCGCGCGGCTAAGAGGATTCGCCGGATATTTTTAAGGATTTTAAGGAGGTGTCGCAAGGCGAAACACACATATCTGCTGTATATATACACCGGGGGAGATTGCGGTACAGACGCTATATACCTAATACTGCGACAAACGCGTCTCTACGGGCTAATGTGCTTGCGGCTCGAAATCCAAAATGCCGAGTCGAGGGAGAGTTGTTTTTCCCGCGCCGGCGTGTTTTATGGCGGAGCCATGCGTCACGGAATTTGGTTTTGTAAAATGTTTGCAAGAGTAGTGGTCTTGCCTATCCTGGACTTTTCTACTTCAACAATTTAACCTAACTTTATTATTCGATTGTAATTTTTGTGAAAAAATTCTCCAACGTAAGCCTATTATTTAGTCATTACTACGAGCTTTTTTTAGAGAGAGAGAGAGAAAAAAAACTGTGTCGTTCGTAATAAGGCTGTAAACGTAAGAAAATGAGAAGTCATTAATGCAAATGAAGCAGCGCATAAACTGCACAATAGCAAAGATCCGAGATAACGAAACACAGAGAGTGCTTTATAGTCCCGACAAGCATCGAAATAATAATAGCCGCACTCTCTCCCGCGCAAGACGTAGCGAAATCGTCGTACACCGCTAAACAGCCATTTAAATACAGTCGAATTGCAGTGGCCGACTCTGCACTTTTGATACACACTTTTACCTAATATCGCAGTAACCGCGAGCTCACATCTAAGAGGCCTACCGCATGCACCCGAAAGTGTTTTTTTTTCGCGACCTTTTTTAAAATTCCCGCGCTTGCAAGCACTTCAATTTACATCCAATTAAGCGTTAAATTACGCGGCAGCCGGTCGCGCAGAGAGAGAGAAAATAAGTTAATTCGCGCGCGAATATGTGTCGAACTACACGCTGTGGACGCTCCCAAGGGGATATGAACGATCCGCGTTGTTATGCGTGTTGTATATATCTATACCTATGTATATGCATAGAGAGAGAACTCGTATAACGGCCGCAACTGCAATACTAATTTAGGGCGACGCAATAAACACGATCGTTCGAGACCGGCCGTTTTCCATAATGTTGATTCGCCGACGTCACGCGGAATTTTCTCGCACTGCTCTCTCTCTTTCTCGTAACATTAGCGCGCGTCTTCTTTTTCGCCGTCTGCTCAAATTGTCTCTCGGTAATAACCCCTTGTAGCTCCCTTTCTGCGTATAGCATATTTGTAGTTATCATTTTGGCACTTATTTACAATGCTCGATTCGAAAATATTTTTTTTTAATCAGAGTAGCTAAGCAACGCGGTTACGCGACACCTATGCAGGTGAGAATAGGTCCCGCCCACATCGAATGTTCTAGAAGCTTTAATACAGGTGAGTCATGACGTCATCAGCACACCTGTAAGCCTCAGTCGGTAAGGTAGAAAACTGAAACCAGGTGTGCATCTGTGGAAGGGGGCTGGCACCAGCAGTCGACTCCAGGAAGGGAAGTGTATAC